>JAQFYR010001310.1:0-10335 GCA_034694985.1 Campodea silvestrii
AAGCTAAAATTAATCACATGGAATTATTTGTTAGGTCAATAATGATTGACAGAAAAAGTTCACTGATATAATTTATAAAATAATCAGAATTGGTAACATGCTACCAATCGGAGGCACATTTATAATTTGGCTAGAATTTCAGTTTGGTCACCAAATTTTTAACCTCATGGTCATTTTGGTCCATGACAATCTCAGGAAAGATTTGTTTGCACTGATATAAATATGATCTTTAGAAATTACAGCCTTGACTTTTAAAGATGTTTGTACTGAATTAGTGAATCCATAACCGGTTTATTTTGTAATCGGCTAATCGGTTGTACTAACCGGTTATTATAATTACGTTTTTTTTTCATTTTCTTCGAAATTTTCACTTTTGTTTCAAACCAGATATTTTCAGTTCGGTTCTAGAAGACATAGAAACAGGTGGTATACGTCATTTTAATTTTTAAAGGGCAGAAAGAGACGAGAAAAACGGTATGTAACACAATATGATTGCACATAATATTAGCGAGGGTAAAAGGCGAACGAAAACATGCAGTTCGTCCGAACTTATTGCTCAGATCGTGCTGGATATGAACGTCGGCAAAAAGCTGAAAGTGAGAAACTTCATCTGATCAAGTTAGTAATGTCAGTCAGCTCTTCTTTTTAAAAGTGAGACTATTCCAAAACTGCCTATCAGTTTCTTTTAATTTATCATTTGAACTATCAATTTAGTCCAATATAAAAGCCGCTATTACAGGTAAACAGGAAAAGTCGGAAAAATAACATTGTTGACCGCGTACTTACTTTTCCGTTTTTGTAAATAACTCTTGGCACACATATCGGAATATCAAGGGTTTTACATTTCTTCGCCATTTCAACATCTTTCGATCGATGCGTAATACTTATATGAAATCATAAAATTGATTAAGAAATACGGAAACACAAGTGTTTTCCCAAAAAAAAAAAAAAAAAAGACTCTGCATGTACTATTATTTTACACTATACCTACAATCTTATTTTTCAAGTTAGAAACGAAATTAACAACTTGCCTGTACCAAACAATTGTTTTGTGTCCTGTAAAAGTCGAAGTGATTAGTAATTGTGCAAATGCACAAGCCGAAAATTCCATTAAAATTGCGATGGCGTGGTTTCAAACGTAGTTATTTTTCTTACCGCTAGGGGCACTCACTTTTCACTTTTGATTAATTTCGCTCAGTGACAGACAGCTCCCTCTTTGAGCGGGTGGAATAAAGACAGATGCCAACTGTGTATTTCTCAGGGAAACGTGCCCACAACTACGTGTACAACTGGTTGCGTACAGGTGTCTAAAGTGGTTTTGTGAATAAAACAAACGCAATAAATAACATAGCGAAATGATTGGAAGTAGGCTACAGCGATAATGCAAAATCTTCGGTATCTGGGTAGCCAGGCTACCGGGAAGGAACAGCTGTGATCGGGATTTCCACAATAGAAAACGTATAGGCTGCGAGTGACCCGAGAAGGCCACTATGAAAATGACATCACTCGAAGCCTAAATATTGTCTAGTTGCGCCTTATGGTGAAACAACTTTTTGGTTGTTTCATTCTTCTCTCTCGGAGAGTTTCAGTGAACGTGCATCGTTTTCGCGCAGGAAGAGCAACGTGCAAGAAGGAGGGAAAGTGGAGGGGATCCCAATTTGGAATGATTTGGTCTCTGTCTCTCTTCGCGCACTCTTCGCTGCGCGAAGAGAGACAGACTTCGTCTGTCTACTACAGGCGTAGGCTACAACTGAACAGGTCTATGCACTTGTGCCTGTGTGTAGAACCATATGTCACCGCCATACTGTAGGCTATCGTTAGTCTCTGTTGATACCCCGTTCTTATCGTTTTCAATTTTGGCATTTCGGTGTCTAAACGGGATGTCAAAAATGGCTACCTTAACAAATTGACTGTTTTCAATAGCCTAGTACTAATCATAATTATTAAAGTAGGCAATGGTGATGAAGTTGATTGGCTGGTTAGTGACGACGTCATCGCCACGTTGCGTAACCCGATATATGGCTTCTGTTGATTGGTTTTGGTTTATTACACGCTCACGACTGTAAATACATCGCTATTGGTCAATTAATACTCGAATATTCGTTTACGGCCCCACAATCAACTTCTGATTACGTGTTCCTATGACTAGTGCTGGGCGATTATATCGATTTTCAATTATAATCGATTATTAAACTAATAATCGAAATCGATTATTCCAATTTTTCAAAATCGAGTAATCGATTATATCAATTAATCGAAACGATTTTCGATTTTTACCAATTATCAATTAATTGAAACGATTTTTGCCGATTATCAATTGAAACGATTTTCGATTTTTGTCAATTATCAATTAATTGAAACGATTTTGCCGATTATCAATTGAAACGATTTTCGATTTTCGTCAATTATCAATTAATTGAAAAGAATTTCGATTTTTACCAATTACTAGTACCAAACGATTTTCGATTTTAAATCAATTAGTAAGCTACCATTATATTGCAGCCAGTCAGCCATCCACGTATAAAATCATTTTGAACAAAGTGTGAACATTAAATATTATTCTAAAACTTCAAACTGGTTTCCTGGTGAAGATACCTAATTTTCCAGCAAATTCTGCAAATATCTCGCTTCCTGTTGAAGATACGCAATTTTTATGGAAATTTTTAAAAGAAAGTGACTGAAGAAAAGCATTCTTAGACCCTGGCCTAGTCATTGCTGATGGAACTTTTTGTTTCGTCGAAATATTTTGAAAACTGACCGAGATATTAAATTCTAAAAAAAAATAAAAATTTGATTTTAAAATTAAATACCCAAATAATCGATTATCACTCATAATCGATTATCTGCCTCCCGATTAATCGATTATTGAAAATCCACTAATCGCCCAGCACTACCTATGACGTCATCATTAGTCGACCAATCACAGCAAGACATTTGTCAGTGTTAGAAAGCAACCAATCGGGTAGAATGATACCGTAGTCATTAAGTTACGTCCATTGATGACGTCGTTATAAATTGTGTAATCACACCTAATGACATTCGTTTTGGAAATAAGCAACCAATCTGAAGAAATTACATGATAATATTTTGCTTCTATGAAAAAGTGGAAAAGAAATCAAAGAATATCAAGTACGGTTCTCGAGCATATTGAATCGATTCAGGCCTATAAAACTTTTTTTGTGAATTCTTCCAAATATTCGTTCGTATAAAAGTGCCGAATAGCGAATATTCACATACAAAAGTATTCGATAACTGGCAGCCCTACCAAATATCAAATAATTAGCAAAACAACCATTTGGCCGAATACCGAATGCCAAATAATTGACAAAAAACTATTGGACTGAATACCGAATATTAGCAAAATTAATATGGTGTTCGATTGAATATCGAATACCGTAGTTCAATTTACTGCCGAATATACCGAATATTTGGCATATCCCTAATCGTAAGTGATATGTTAATGCAATTAATGAAAGTTTCATTATTATAGTACATTTTAAGGGCGGGTTTAATTTTTCAAATCACTTTGCACATGTTCTTACGTCATTTCAATGTTGTGACGTCAGTACCAACCAAACTTCTGTTCGTTTACTTTGGCCTAAGTTTGCTCAGTAATTATACTTTGTGCAGCAGTTGCCTAAAGTGGCAAAGCGCGAGAGGCATTGCGACGAAGGCAACCGAGCGTACATTCGATTGCCTGGTTCCCTTGTTCACTATTCTCTCATATGGAAATGTTGCCTTTGCAAATTGTTGAAAAATGAACTTGCGCCCACTTTACAAAATCTAGGCCTACTTGATCAAAAATATACTAAATTTATATCACATTCCTCCACCTGCAAATACTGCTCAGAAGAAGTGACCCGTGGTTCTACACAAGTGCCAATCTTTCTTAACTCAGTTAACTGTTTTCAACGAGCAGGATTCGTTTTCGAAAATTACATTGCTCCTGGCATTCAACGACTTCAACTCGGGGTCACTGAAATCGCGATCTCTACTTTCCACGGTTTAGTTGACCCACAGCCTCCTCTAGGAAGCTATGGTTGACCTCAAATGCCCTTACTTCTAAAATCAACTCCACATTGTGTTGGTCGAAACCAACTCGTTTATCCACGGATTAAAATACCACATGTGTTTTTAACAAGCATTGTTGTAGGGTGTTCGTCAAAATTTATTTCTATGAGTTCATCGGCCTTAGTTCGGAAAAACTTTTATTTATTTTTAACATCACAGAAAAAAGAAAAACATTTTTGGAAAGTGCATTTCATAACGATTCCAACGATGAATAATAACATGATATAATTTGACGAAAAAATAATCAAACTTTTTTTTCTCAGTAGGCCTAATCTGAAAAATAGGATTTACTTACACACCATAGAAGTTTAATTACACAGTTAAGGGGTTAACCTACTCAGATCTCCTTGTCAAGTCACTAAACTTCCAAAAGAAGTAAGGCGAATTAAGTTTAGTAATAGACATGGATCCCTCTTTTTTTCACTCTGATTTCTTCCCTTCGTGCACGATGCTCTTGTGTGAAAACGACGCGCGTTCGCTTGTACTCTCACCGAGATAAATGATGTTCCAATAGCGTTTCATATAATGGTAGACTACGTGATGGATTAGTTCGCTTGGAAACTACCTGTACTCCTAAGCACCCAGTTTTTAATATCTCTCGGTTCAATGCATGACCGAGAGATATCCACAAAGTATTGTACTTCTAGAGTGGTTACATACTCAAGGGTATTTCACAAAAACTTACTCAGTATGTGTAAAAAAAAAAAAATTATTGCTTTAATCTACTGATCAAGATATTCATATCTGCAAAATATTAAAGCTGTACTATTGTGCTGTAGTTTCACATAAGTAAATTTTTGAAAAAACATAGGCAAAAATGCAGACCAATCTTATTGAAATACATGTATTCAAAATTTGTATGAAATAGAACAGGAGATGATAATTGCTATCCTTATAGCAGCCTACCAGTAGCATGCAAACATATTGGTCAGGTGCTCCTTTCCTTAATTTTGTGTCGTTAGCGCCTATTACCCAGTAAAAACAGACAAACTCTGTTAGGACAGTAGAACGAGGAGTATGTTACAGTACTTAGGCCTAGCATTCGAACAACCAGGGTCGCAGACTAATGTTACCACCGTCGATTCTCAATCACATCGACTAGCCATAGGGCCGAGCCGGCATTAGCAGATTCAAAGCCTGAGTATCTGAGGACTGATTCTTTCAACCCTTTTCCATGTGACAAAAAATTGTAGTCTTGGGCATGTTTTGAACCTTTCTTGGTTTCTGCTGCTACATGTAAGCAGTTACACAGGACTTGTGTGGTAATTCGGTTCATTTGAGCTTTTAGAGAGTTTGTGCATACACGGTATTTTATTTTTCATTTTTGTTGAATTCAGAATTAATTTTAGTTGGAAACCATGAAAATATGAACCTAGTCTAAATGGTAATGAACGACTGCTTTTAACAAAAGTTTTAAATTCCTGTTGAAATAGGCCTAAGCTAAGCATGGCGAGAAAATAATACATCATTAGGTATCTATCAATAAATATATTTCAGCAAATTTAATTTAAAAATTAGATTTTCCGTTGCAGTAGTTCTGTTAATTTCAAACAAAATAGTGTAAATGCTAAAAAAAAGAGGAAGGAATAGGCCTATCAGTAATATTTTAATGTTTCTGTAACAATGCACAGCACAGACTTTTAAAATACTTTAACTAGTTTACTTGTTCAGCCTATCAAGTGTCAACTACGAGAATATCTCTGAAATATTTCATAAATATTGCAGGTTGAGATTCAATTCTTATATAGGTCTAATGATTGATTTTTATCATAATTTGCAGATTTTATTTAACTCAAGAGCAAAAGGACATTATTTGCTCATATGAGTTACATGGCATGACGAGATCCACCCCATTCTGGTTGGAAAAATGCTGTAAGGAAACAGCACTGGAGAACTCACAAATAATTGTAAGGGAATGCATGATTGTAGGACAAATCTGGTTACAGTAATTCTATATTACAAACTTATAAGTAATGAAGGTGTACAACTTTGGGAGAGTTTAGTTTGAACCCTTGCTGCGCTCGGGCAATATTGCTGCTACAGTTACTATAGGCTACATTTCTTTGCCCATCCCCCTACTTTTGAAAAATCATTCTAGTTGCATGTTTGCACTCTGCAGTCAACAAATATAAATTAAAGATGTTTAAATGTTTAGGCCTATATAGGGAATTTCAATAACAAAGTTCCGTATAAATCCCCCATTTTTTGGATGAGTTTCTTATTTTATCCCCCATTTCAACATAGTGCTGTACTGCTGTTGGTAACCATAATGATGGATCTAGTTTGTGAAAAAAAAGTTGATGTAACATTACTTGTGCAATGCACATGTTGTTTGACTACGTTTGAAGATTAAAATGTTTGATCAGTAGATAATCAAATTGAAGCAGCTGTGGGTGCCCAATGTTTCACCAACAATGACGTTTGCACTGAAAATCTTAGGCAATATTTCTTTTATATAAAAATATTGATTATTCAGTTGAGGTTCCATTAGCAGTCATTAATAATGTCCCTGGCTGTACATTCTTTGAAAAATTTCAGTGCTTGTTAAGTGACTGTACCCCTGTACCCCAAGATATACGTGCGGTAGTGTTGTCAGGCACTATGCCTCAGCTTCTAAATTTTTAGGAAAATGGCTGTTAGGTAAGTGATCTGATAATTTTAAAGACTAGTCATTTTTTCCTTAGAACAATTATCTATAAATTCAGTTGTAGACACAAAAAGAGGACTTCTACATGTTCAATGCATCACTATTAAAAAATTTGGTTCAAAAGAGGCCTATAATCTAGGCCCTAATCTATAAAATTTAATAAAAATATTAGGGATGACTGTGGTTATTCGGATAAGCGATCGTATAAAGCTTATCTGAATAAAGAATGTGGTTAGACTCCCAAAAGAACGAAGGTGAATGCAGTTTAGTAATAGACAAGGATCTCTCTTTTTTTTCACACCAATTTCTTCCCTTCGTGCACAATGCTCTTCTTGCATGAAAACGATGCGCGTTCGCTTGTACTCTCATTGACTTTGAGATAAATGATGTTCCAATAACGTTGTTTCACATAATGATACAGGAGCTTTATTTCTGCTAATCCCTCTCAATAACACTATGCTGTTGCCTCCCAAAAATATTTTCGTTCTCTAATTTGTCATCAATGACAATAGTCTATCATTTGCGCTCTTTACTTTCTCGTGTAGGTGTATTTCATTAATTTGCTTTGGAAATGACTTTTCTCTGCACATTTCTGCTATCTTAACTGAGAGGTCTATGCAAAGTTCAATAAATTTCAATAGTGCCGTACATGTATTTTCTTGTCAAACTAGAAACCCTATGATTTGAAAATTCAGTGTGCACAGAAGCGCAGTTACAAAATTTGCTTAGACACCTTTATTGTTTAATTGCAACGATGCCTGTAGTGTATATATTTGTTGTTTAATTGATTACAATACTAATAAAATAATAATATTGCATTGAAAGGTGGAAAAAAGGTTCTTGTGATGCACATATTGACAATTGTAAATAAATTTTAATGATGGAAATTATACTGTTTATTGCATTGCATCTTATGGAAAGCTGGTTTCATCTCTTTTCATATACAGGAAGGATTATCTTTTTGTGCACTATCTTTGCTGGAAACCCCTCATAGTAGGGTCAAACATGCTATCGATTGAACTACTGTTCTTGTAGTTCAGTCTATAGTGCATAATATCAGAAAAGTTCCTAAGCCCCATAGGCTGTTGGGACTTCTCACAGTGTATTAGGTGCCATACTACTGTAATCAGTTACTAATCCAGTATGAAGTAAGCTTACTTATTGACATACGGTATTTTACAGTATTTGGTATTTCTATGTTTTAGAATTTTATGAAGAACAGGAAACGAGCAAAGGACACCAAAGAAAGTCATGTATTCAAAAAAGTGAATGACTTTGCAGCAAGCACAATTTGTCGTGAAAAAGGTAATATTATTGTACTAGTCTATTATGTTTTATGCTGTTTGACAATCTTCACAAGAACATCTCTGGAAAATT
Organism: Campodea silvestrii; assembly: GCA_034694985.1. NCBI lineage: Eukaryota > Metazoa > Arthropoda > Diplura > Rhabdura > Campodeidae > Campodea > Campodea silvestrii. Next base: position 8,096 of record JAQFYR010001310.1, read on the forward strand.
TATTGAATAAGGGAAAAGTTAGTTACTGGGATAACAATTCTGTCTACTTTATTTTCATAATAAAGTATTTCCCAGTTTCTGCTTCTCTGAAATTTTTAACATTTTTAATTAGGCCTATCTTAATTTATGATTTAAAATTTAGTGGGAACAAACCACCCATATATGATTTTTTATTAATTTGTTAAATTATATATATATATATATATATATATATAATTATATATACTGAATATTAGAGGAATATACAGTTCCGCAGACAGTAGTCCCTTGAGAACCTACAGGGTGTTAAAACACCTATCTGCCGAACCCGATATAGAGCATACCTGTTACTAACATTAAGTAGTTTAGGCTGTACAGTGTATATCATGCTTGGGTGAATATTGAAATTCTACTAATCGATTAATGCTTGCTGTAAAATATTTTAGGTGTACCATTGCATGAGGCTGTACTAGATTACAAAAATTCAACTGAAGATCAGAAAAGAAGGTGGAAACAGAAAATGACTGACCACAACGCCAAAATTAAGGATCAAGATCTTTTAGATAGTGGCAAAGAAGTACAGAAAGGCCTTCAGCATATTCGGACAGGGGTAATGAGTAGTTTGTAATTTTAGAAAACTTGTGCCATATTTATTTTTAAACTGAGACTGCTTAGGTCAGTATAATTGAGATGAAACTTTTGCAAGCAAATAAATATTTATTATTTCTGTTAAAATATTATAAATGCAAGAAATTACGGTAATATATTTACAAAAAGACTGTAAATGTTAAGCTACATTCAAAATGATTATTCAGAATTTCAATAATTATTTTAAAAATTGAAGATGTATAAATAGAGCACATGTGACATCACAAATACTTTCACTTTCCAGGTTTTAAATGTTTTATAGTGAGCATGTGTGATATCACAAACACATTCACTTCTTCTCTTTGCATGTTATAGATTTGAATTTTTTTTTACAGAACTTTCAAATAGACAAAACATACAACCAAAAATTTCAACTACAGTATACATTCAACAACTTTTCTGTAATAAATTTTCAAAGTTGCTATAAAATCTGTGTAAGAAAGCACTGCTCGAGGACCGTAACTTCACTGAGTTGTGTATTCTTATAGGAGTTATTTGAATTTTCGATAACTTTTACAGGAAAACTACTGCTGAGATTTTCAAACTTTATCCAAAAAGTTACAAATCCTTAGCATTTATAATGAGGACGTGCTATCTATTTAAAATAGTAATACCAGGATGGACAAAACAGATGATTTTTAAATTAAAAATGATTGTTATTATGTAAATTGGATTTTTTTCTATTTGAATCAGTCTTTTTATATGATTTGAATTTTTTTTTATTTTTTTTTTGCATTTTTATATATAAATCTTCTAAGCCAAGCATGCCCCAATAATGTATTGGTGTCACCCTGAAATACTTGTATAATAATTTACTGCCATTTACATCATTGTAGATTGATTATTTAAGAAAACATAAGATTCCTTGTTTTTTTGGATGTGAGGATTCCAAAGGACCCATTGTGTGTGGTTGCGACGAGGGGAAAATGTTTGCAGCACATGTATACTCAAATTTTATGTTGCGAGTTCATGGGGATTCAAGTATTCAACCTCCTGATGATGAAAAGCTTTTAACACGGAAGGTTCAGGATGTCTTCAATGCGAAATATGGTATGTGACTGGGTACCATTCATTTTAACTTCACTAATATTTTGAAGCCTGCACAGAGCTGGCAGACATTTGTTCTTTATTATTAATATAACGTTACTCTGTACTTCCTGTGTGTTAAATATCCTGCAAACTGTAGGCTACGTATATAAGAATTTAGATTTAAATAGATCTACTTTAAAAGTTTAATTTACTCTTAGAAATGTTTTAAAAGTATGAAAGGAGTTTTTGTATTTCTGTTGTCATGTAACTGATGGATTCAGTGTTAGGTAGTCATGATCAAGCAGTCTAACCAGAACGAAACGGATAAAAAAATGTTCTATTTTTTTTTTTTAACCATAACGTATTTGAATTCTTTGGCAAGAACGAAACCGAAATAATAAAGGTTAACGATTTTATTTTGGTTCAGAATAATAAAAGTGCAATTTACTTTCATTAAGATCAAATTTGCAGAATCATTTGCAAGATTTTATTATTATAAAAGGTAATTTTATAGTCAAGTACTGTGTACATTTCTAGGTGGTTTCCGATCTGTATATAATATTGTGTTTGTATATAATTATATA
>JAQFYR010001311.1:0-10333 GCA_034694985.1 Campodea silvestrii
TAACCCACTCCTACCCCTGCCGGGGGGCAAACCGCAGATGTTTGTGACCACTGCCTTTAGGTAGAACATGTTCATATTCCACTTTATCAGAAAACACATGTTCATGTTTCCCTTTTTTAGAAACAAACATGCGATTTTTAATGTGTTAAATTTAACTTTTGAAATATTAATAATTCAGTCATTTTTCAATAGCGCCGACAAATATTTACATATTTGGAATCCTGGCAGTCTAAGGAATCGATTGACATATAACACAATAAAATCCCTTCTGAGGGAGCTATAGTAAACAATTACCCAAAGGTCCCACAAATTTCGGTATTCCGAGGAAAACGTTGAGGAAAGTCAATTTTATGATCGGTGGAATTAGATTCATACAGAGGGTAGGAACATAAACATAAAGTGCTATACATCATTGGAATCGTCTTAAAAAGCCGTTTCGAATGGTGACTTTGTAATTTCAGTACCTCGCGGTCTGACCATTCTGTGTACTTTTTTGTAAATGAGTACACAATTTATTATAAATGTTACATTTAATATTGTTTATTGTTCAGTGTTCATATTTCTATTTGTCACAGTTTGCCACCCGGCAGGGCTAGGTGGATGGTCCAGGGGGCGATGCATTTACCTGTCCTACTCAAAAATATATGAAAAGTAACGTGAACTTTGTTGCAGGAACAGAATATGCTGATGTACATTGGAAAATTTGAAATTTGTCCCTTCTGTGAAGCACCGGTTAGGACAGACGAAGGGGCGAATTAGGTTAGGCTAGGTCAGGTTACCCCTTCAAGCACCAGCATTGTAAGTAGCAAGTATTAAAACTTCTGAAATAATAGGTTGAATTATGAATACTGAACAATAAGCAACATCAACAACATTAATATTTATGTGTACTCTTTTCAGACGGAGAGGTACCGACGTTACAAGGACACTATTCGAATAGGCTTTTTAAGGCGATTCCAATGACATTGCACTTTCTATTTCTGTTCCTACCCTCTGCAAAAATCGAATTCTACCGATCCATAAAATTGACCTTCTTCAACGTTTTTCTCGGGACACCGAAATTTGCGGAAACTTTGAGTATTGCCATTCAAGAGTACTCACTGAGACGCTTCCAACCATGTATAATATGTCGTAATAGCGCGGGGGGGCTATTCGAAACTCTTACCAAATATTCGATTAAGTAAATACAGAAATGTCGTGTGGAATAGAAAGTCTTATTTTGGATGTTTGGAACAATTTTTCGCGAGATACGATCCTGTTGAGGCATCACGGAAGCAGAATTTGAACTGGTTTGCTTCATTTTCAAGAACAGTAAAAGAAATAGAGTTTGAATGTCTTATGCATTTGGAAGAGACAGCGTGTGTGTCAATATTTCTTTGTGATGTATACGAAAATCTGTGGAAACTACAGATATCTGGAGTAACATGTGAAGCTAAGACGATCATTGATATAATTATCCATTGTTCAGTGTTGTCAGTTATTGGTGGAATTCAGTGTAGTAATTGAAATAACGTTACAGACTACGTGTTGTGTAATAATATTGACATTGGTTTACGTATTTAATAAACTGTACTGATATTATACAGCTAAATTTGACTTTGAATTACAGTATGCATGTCATCAAGTATGCAAATCACATAAGTTTTAGTGATTGCGCTTTTCAGTATCAATAATTATGGGTGAATGTGTTTGGATAATAATTATACTGTCAGGCTGCTTTGAAACCAAAAAGTTTTCCTAGTCGATCATAAATACGACAGAAATTTTACTGCAATTCAGATATTAAACAATTACAGGTGATGGGCTTGCAGTGAAAAGTATCCGAACTGTGCAGATTTTATATTTTCCAAAAATGTTCCGGAATTTACTATTTCCAGCGTATTGCTTGTTTCCTCTTATTTGCTAAGTTTTTAAAGAGATAACTGATGGTGAGTTATCGCTTGTTTCTAAGGTGATTTTATCTTTATTGTTACTTTTATGAATTAGGAACTCTGGTATGGAAATTGATCCGGATTACCTTAGCTACCGCAAAGACAAGTAGGCACTCGAATCTGTGCTGTGCTACAAATCACTGAAAAACACACCGAATAAGGACAAGGGAAATATTTGCACATGCAGAATCCACCAGTTTGGCACTCACGAAATATACTAGAGCCAATGATGTATTACTTTCTTTTCGACATCATTGTTTTCACCGCTAAATATATAAATAGACATAGTTATGATAATGTGTCGTCATAATTTCAATTTAATTCTGTTGTGAATATGACAATGAAGAAAGCATTCGACTTGTAGTATGACGAATCTGTTCTGGATGCTACTATACACTGTATGTTCTTTTGTTGGGAAAATATATTCAACGACGATTTGAAGATTTTAAACTGCTACTGAATCATAAATATTAAAAATGAATAGACACTTCTCTCATTCATATCTTCCGGAGTCTCTCTCATACAATAAAACGATTTTTTTTTCTCGTGAATTTTCGGGTTTAATGAAATCCCATTGTCAAACGAATACAAAATTACAAAGTTAAATACAAAATTACAAAATGTTAAATACAAAATTACAAAGTTAAATACAAAATTACAAAGTTAATAATACAAAAACACTTCTCCGTTGTTTTCTTGAAGAACCCCAATAAAAACAAAAACAGAGAAGTGTCTATTCATTTTTAATATTTATGAACTCAGTGCCTCTGTTAGGGGTCAGCGCATTTTGATGCTACTGAATCTTTAATTATACTTCATGAAACTTGGTGTTGATCACTAGGAAGTTTTAAGACATTATTTGGCTATCTACTGGTAACTAAAGTAAATCTGAAATTTTATTTCTTTAGTTTCAATTCAATATTTCATACAGGCCTTTAATGTTGTCGGTCACCATACTGCTATGAAAGTGAACAGTGTATACGTTAGATATGCTAATATTGTTTATATTTGGCAATCCGTAGTCGTGTAATCTGTCATAACAAATAGCAATTACTAATAACTTATTCGAAAGTTATTAAATGTGATCGTCATTCTGAAAATAAACGAATTCGTGTGTACACATTATGCAGATAGTGTTCGTTGCTTCGTAAATGAGATATCAGTTTATTATTTTCCCAAGTAATGTGGACTGTTGATCTGAGTCAAAATTATCCGACGTTCGTATTTTCATTACATTAAATTTAAATAAGATTTGACTAATTGCCTTAAGCAAGTTAATATTATACACAAGATGAATAAAGCAATCGAGGTTGAGGTAAGGAATGTTTATTATGCAAAGTTGCAACAAATATTGTTAGTTGACAGATATTCGTTTACAAAACTCTCTTCCGAGCACTGTACTTTTTCAATCGAAGATAGTTGTGAACAGTTCTTAATAATACCAATCAACATCTGAGCATCACAAACAATAGATTCGATGAACAGCTCCTGCAATGAGTCGTAACGATCATGAAGTAAAGTTGTTGCACATGTATCCACACTGATTTGTACACTACTGCGGAGACGTAATTTTCTCACTGTTGTAGCAAATGATGCGAACCAATTCAAATTAAATACCTGATTGTCAGGCATAAAGCGACCATAAAAATCTTGCAGACAGCGAAAATATGTCCTTCCACTCCATAAAACGTTTCTGAATTTATGCAGAGCTAGTTCTTTTACGTTTGGTAAATTATTCGCAAATATGTCAATATTCAGTTCGATAATATTTGCAAACTTGATCTCGAGATGCTCAATATTTGAGAATTTAGAAATAAACAAACCTTCATAAATTGCAGCATCACTCTCTATAATTTCAATCAGAAACAGAGTGAGCGATTTCAGATTTTCAAATTCATGAACGTGCTGTAGTTCTTCGGCACTGTCAATTTGTGAAGAAATACTGACTCGCTCAAGATTTGGAGCAAACCTATGAACACGGTTAATAATATCCATTGTAGCAGTTCTATGGCAGCCTTGATTTATATTAGTTCGAGGTACAGATGATAGGTCAGCAAATGTGGACACGTACTTGTCTAATGGTAACTTAATTCCGAGTGATTTCAGATTTGCCATATTTTGTAATAAAATATCGTAGATCTTGTAAAGAGAAATGTCTTCATATTGGTAAGCGTGTATATCTGAATAATCTGAATTAGAGCAAGTTTTCAAGTCAATTTCTTGGAAGGTATCGCAACATGGATTTCTAACTTTCAGGCTGTGAGGATCCTTGAAACACAGATTGAGAAATTCGTCCGGTGCAACATCCCGTAGATATCCCTGAAGGACTCTTATTTGTGTACAATGTTCGCCTACTGCTTTTAAAAAATGTGATGTTACGTATGCATGCTGAATTGTTAGAACCAAAATATCCTTTACGAAACTCAATGTAAGATTCCAAAAATTCATAGTCCCTTCAACTGATATGCGTTTGAAATCTATACATGCTTCAACCGTGAATTGCCCAAATCTTTTCATCAGATAAATGTCTTCATCGTTGAAAATATTTCCCGAAAAACAAATATCTCTACAGTAGAACAACAAACAAAACATGTGAACAAACTGACTGCTTAAGTACTTGTTCATTTTTCGTTCAGTATAATACGAGTCGGCACCTTCGTCCACTTCCCAAATAATGCTCTTTATGCAGCACACTGGTAACTGAAACATGTAGCTCTTTGCTGCTTTTAAACTCTGACATTTTTCTATTAAAATAGAATGTGAACAAAACTTACATGATGACTTCAAGTGTTGATTCAGGAAATTCCAGATTTGAGAACTAGTCTTTTGTGACGCTAGTTGAACTAAACTTGATGCTGATTTGAGACGGGACATATTTTTTGAAAAGTTATTTAAAATATGGTTGTGTAAAAGTTTATGGTTTATTTCAACGGTTCATAGAACCCTGTACTATGCTGTACCCCAAATGAAATTGCACAATGTATTCACTGTTTTTTATTAGCTAAATACATAAATTATTTGCATCTGTTGTGCAGGCGCCTTCTTTCTCTTATATGCTTTTTAAAGAGAAGGTTTAACATTATTTTCAATCTAATTAAATTTCGACAAAAGTAGTCACAAATGTGACTCCTTATGTTGTACCTGTTACGTTTAATGCCCGGAAGAGTTACACTTTTCCCATATACATAAAAAGATGTAAATCTGATTTCGGTATCACAACGACCGGATGCCATTGTGATCAATCCTGGGTATTATTGAAGTAAGCGGTATAAGCCCACATAGAGACAAGGTCACTTTTCAATATCAAAACATCCGCCATGACAATAAATGAAAAACAACAGTTAATATTGGACAATATAGCAGTGGTACTAACGTAAATGTTTTATCAGGTGTAAATACAAATTGCCGCTTCTCTGGTTTTATTAATCACTTTTCTCTAGTACAGTGATACAGTGCCATGCGTGATTTATGGTGATATTTTTTGGCATACCTGGATTTTGTTATTTTTATTCCATCTGTAAGTACTAGTTTAGCAATTTTATAATTCTATTTTTATAATTTGTAGAACTATAGTTATATTTCGTATTATCATTTTTATATTTTCGCCTCCTGAGGATGGAACCATTGGCCCGAAATATGTAGAGAAGTGATTAATAAATAAAGTAGAATATACAGTAGCACCAATGTGTGTCTGTATAGAAACATTTAGGCGTAGATTCCCCTGTAAATTTATTTATCGTTCTGTAAGAAAATAACATGTTTGTTTCATTTACTATTGTTGTTGTTGGAATCATTGCGTAAGGTGATTTCCCTTGTTCTTTCCTGCTTGTACTTCAATCCTAAGCCTCTACCATCGATACTTTCTACCATGCTTTTTGCCTTTTTAATTAATACAGCTATATAACATATAATAATTTTTGTCCATATGAAATTATAAATATTTACTCGTTGATTCCTAGTAAATTTATTTATTCTTTTGTAAGAAAATGACTTGGTTGTTTCATTTACTCATGTTGCTGTTGGAATTCTTGTGTACCGCTTGTGTAGTGATTCTCCTTGTACTTTCCTGCTTGAACTTGAATTCTAAGCCTCTACCATCCTTACTAAAAAGGCCGTAGCCATCAAAATATTTCAGGGGGGGGGGGTGGGTACCTAAAAAAAATTGCGATGTCGAAGACCCTATTGAAACCCATACACTCCAACGTAGACACTTTATATTGATGGACGAACTGTACCGCTGGAGCTTAGAAAGTGTCGCATTCTTTTTTTTCTTTTCTCTTGAGCCATTTTCTCTTGATGTGACTACTTGAAACTAACTAGGCTGTTCACATGCTCCATTGCATTCAGATTTCCCCGTTTTCCCATCCGACGGAAACAGGCACAATACAATACATTCCACTAAAATTTCCAACGGAGACTTTGACGTTTTAAGGAAAATTTGCGTATCTGGTTATTGAACAGCATTCTCCTTTTTTGGTGCTTCGGATGAAGAAAATCATTCGTGCATGTATAGCTGCATATGACTCAGTTTGTTTAGAATTTCAAATTGAGTTCATCCAGTTTCAAGAACTGGATAGCTTATATTCGCATTTCCTATGTGAAATTTTAATTTTTATCAACGATTGAACATCAAAAAGAACTGTATTGAAAATAAATTCCCATATTTCGTATCATCCGGATGTAGAACACAAATAACATAGAGAAGGCAGCTCGGTCTCAAGATTCAGAACAGTGTGAATATTTTGCACAATTGTGAGTATAATATTTTTGTACTGACAATAACAGTGTTAATTTTTCATTTTTTACATGCAGTATGTCAATGAGGTTTCATTGTTTTGTATTTTAAGGTATTGATGTTTGTATTACAATTATAGTTATCACGAATATAGTTATCAAGATGTCTAAAATAAATTTACTTCGATGAACCTTTCCCTTATACACAAAAAATTAAACATTCTCTTTATTTTAAAATTTAAATCGCAGTAATTGAATTCGTTAGATTTACGGAACAAGCAATCCACGGAAAATTACCGATAAACAAAAAATGAAGTAATTGACATTTAAGAAATCGCAGTAGAGCAATAAAATGTGCTCAAATTACATACAGTATAGGCAGAACTATTCTTTTGGTTAAACAATATGCAAGCATTGCAAGATGTGACCGAAATATTCGTAGATGCATTGCAACATTGTATACACTACGCACATGAATTTGATACGATTACATTGCCTCCAGTTATTGCTGCACCATTAATTATTATGAATCATCACAAATTAAAACGAGTGGCTAAACTCCCATACATATTTACCTGTATCGTATCTTTCTGTGTTTAAACATTTTAAGAAAACTGCTGTTCCTCTTTTCTGTTAACTGACAATGTCTTGCTGTCTGTTCGATACACTCGGCGTTTTAAATACTGAGATTCAGATATTTGATATTTGAGCAATTAATTTTTTCTGTAACTAAATAATACCAATAATACTATTTTGTTTAAGATATTTTTTGTACAAATGGTAATTCATACATGTTTACAGCATTATTATATTCTTATAATTTTTATGTTAACTATCATTCTCTGATCATAGTTAAGATATTTTAAAGGGCTTCATGAACTTCAAACAAAATTTTAAAATTTTAGCCTAAATTACAAGTGATTATTTTATCGTATAATGCCACGTCGTAAATCAATATCCGTCTTATCTGAACGAGTTGCTTGCATAATAGCTACGAAAATCTGGGAATTTCTAAAACAACATTGGATTTCATGTAAGTTTTGTTCTCAACCACTAATAATAGAAAAATGCCCTCAGTTCAAGAAAGTTAGAAATTACATGTTTCAGTTACCAAAAAGCTGCGCAGGCCCCATCATTGATAAGCTTTGTGAATACGTTGAAAGTCAACGAAATTATGCATTCAAAAATCGGTATGCTTATGATCATATATATTATATGATATTCTGTTTGTGGACTCGTAACAGGGAATTCCGACTACTATATAGGACTGGTAACCAAGAATGCATTTATTGGATGAAACGTTTCGGCCCTCACATCACGAGAGTTTGGTTAGATATGAAGAGATTTTCTGTAAAAGATGGTTTATGTTGGTGGACCCTGATGTTTAGCATGGTAAGGAATATTCAAGTGCTGCAATTATATTCAACAGATGTTTCTAAAATTTTACTAAAAGCGATCGGTGAACATTGTATGGGAATAAAAGTTTTGCATGCAGCTGCGTCATATTATATTGACCCGAAAATATTTCTCAGCTTGTGTTTTAAAGATCCCGAATCTCAGAAATTTAGAAATCTGTGTTGTGATACTTTTCAAGACATTGATATACGCACGCCAACTTCATTGTATGATTACGAAATTGAGTTGTACTACGAGATTTACTATGGTGTTAATGGAGTATATAATATCATCATGAATAATATGCCAACCTTGAGGTCATTGGGAAGAAATTTCAGATTAGATGATTATTTATATGTACAAAGCGTGGAAGATGTGGTACTGCGGAAAACAAAGATTGCACATGGATCTCTCAGAGTTCTCTCGGAAGAAAACGCGACATCGCTGAATGCATTTGCTACAAATTTGGAACGTATTTATATAACTAATGTAATCAATAACCTGGATTGCCTGAAATTCATTCGAAAGTTGAATAATCTAGAATTTCTCACGGTATCAAGCAATCACTCAATAAAAGCAGACGCTGGAATTTATGATCATCTGCTTAACTCCAAGTACTTGAGTTTGGAACATCTAGATATTTCTGGTGTTATTCTCCTTGAACTGAATGTGACCGTATTTGCAAATAACTTACCAAATATTAGAAATCTTCGATTAAGTAAATACAGAAAGGTCGTGTGGAACAGACAGTCTTATTTTAGATGCTTGGAACAATTCTTCGCACGGTATGATCCTATTGAGGTATCACAGAGGCAAACTTTGAACTGGTTTGATTCATTTTCAAGAACAATAAAAGAAATTGAGTTTGATTGTCTTATGCATTTGGAAGAGGCGGCTTGTGTATCAACATTTCTTTGTGATGTGTACGAAAATCTGTGGAAACTGCAGATATCTGGAGTAACATGTGAAGCTCAGACGTTGATTGATATAATTATCCATTGTTCAGAGTTGTCATTTATTGGTGGAATTCAGTGTAATAATCGGAATAACGTTATAGAATATGTGTTGTTTAATAATATTGACATTGATTTACGTATTTAATAAACTGTTATGATATTATAACAGCTATATTTGACTTTGAATATTATTATTGTGAAGGTCATCAGGTATCAAAACACTTAAATTTGACTGATTGCGCTTTTCATGATTAATATGGGTAACATGGGTTTGTATGATAAAACTGTTGCTTCAAAACCAAAACGTTTTCCTAGTCGATTATAAATACGACAAAAAATCTAAAGCATTTAAGATAATAAACAATTAGGGTGAAGGGCTTGCGGTGGAAATTATCAGAACTGTGCAGATTTTATACTTCCCAAAAATATTCTGGAATTTATGAGTTATCTTTATTGTTATTTTTATGAATTAAGAACTCTGATGTGGAAATAGATCCGGATTGTCTTAATTACCGCAAAGTCAAGTAAGAACTCGAATCTGTGCTAAGCTACCAAACACAGGGAGAAACACCGAATACGGACAAGGGAAATATTTGCACATACAGAATCCACCAGAAAAGTATTTTGACACTCAGTGAATATACTAGAGCCAATGGCGTATGACATCACTGTTTTTACCTCTAAATATTTAAATAGACATTGTTGTGATATTGAGTCGTTATATAATTTAGATAACTTCCCGCTACTGTATGTTCCCTGCCGGGAAAAAATATTCAACGAATAATTGAGGACTTTTAACTGCTACTGAATCACACAATAGGGTATGGGCAGGTTTCCTCTTAGTTTAAGCACATACACCTTTTTCTACTGCGTTCAATTTCCAAATTTTCTCAAAAATCTACTGCTCGTTTCTGTTGTGTCACATGTATAATTTTGGCGTTTTGGAAAACTAACGATTTATATAGTTTCCAAAATACAGTTAATAAAATATTGCTTCCAAAGCTTTCGATATAATATCAGAATTACATCCTGAACTTCTGTGAATATTGTAACTTTTTGCTTGTCCAGTGAACAAGGTGTATTTCTGATATCATATCTAAAATCTTTGGAAACTATATTTTGTTTCTTTTTGTGGTTGTTTGAGCTATTTTAAAATGACTATTAATAAAAATTTCACTAATTGCCATAAGCAGTTAATATTGTACACAAGATAAATAAAACAATCAAGGTTGATGTATGAAATGTTTATTATGCAAAGTTGCAACAAATATTGTTAGTTGACAGATATTCGTTTACAAAACTCTCTTCCGAGCACTG
>JAQFYR010001312.1:0-10330 GCA_034694985.1 Campodea silvestrii
CCCCCCCCGACTCAGTCACCTTACATGAAACGTTTTGGTAATTACTACCTACTAGTGTAAACCTGTTTTGATACGTATCTCTTTACCCAAGAGGGAAAAAAAATCATTCCATGTATTTTTATCCTTATCAAAAACGTTGCTTGGCATGTAATTACGGAGAGAACAGACAGATGGCAGCAGCATCCACTGAATAAACAGTGTCAAGGACGTGCTTCAAAACAATCTTGTGTGAAATACATGAATTTTTAATGCTGCCGTAGATAAGATTATTTATAACGTATATTTCCGCATGAGATATAAATTTATTATAACACCGACGTCGATAATAGTCCCCTTTGTTGAAAGGGAAAATAAATGCACCCGTGATTGTAAATAGCGGCCTTGACACTTCTTGAATAACTTTTTTTTTCTGCGGTTTATTTCGTAATAATAATGGTGTCCACGGTTTACAAGTAAAAGTATTGCCCTTCAGCTAGTTTTTTTTAAATGTGGCCTTCACTTTTTTGTCAATTATTGTGCGATAATTTAGGTACAGGGAGAAATCCCGTGCGAACAAAAAACACATCGTAATCAAAACCAGTATACACGCGTTTAATTTAATAATAATAACTACGTCAGCGTGTTTCAAATAATTTACTTTTAATAGTCAACTGGTGTTTACGAAATACTGCTGCCAAATTGGCATGGTCGGCATTTACAGTCGTATTTTCTGTTTCAGAGAACACACGTACACACATTGAAACACACACAAAAAAAGAAAAGCCTGCGCGCAAGTCCTATGCCAATTCTAGGACGAAAGGTTATCAACCCTAAGTATAGGGTGTTGCTCAAGTAACTGACAACTGGTCAATTACATACGGCATACGTGATACTGTCCATTCAATACATTGTTCATAATTATACAGAATCATAATTATACACAACAGCTTGTATAAATATTTGCTAAATTTAGAAATATTTTATTACAATTATTACTGTATGCGTATAGTGTAGTAGGTGAATGCATTAATAGAATTCCCGAAAGGCTAATATTTATGATTGTAATCAATATTATGATGTAATATATTCCAAGGAGTCTTTTGTTCTTTTCATTGCTTTGTCATGGATGTTTATTAAGTATATGAGAATAAAGTTTTTTTTATGAAACGCAATATAAAATATGTTTTCGTCACACATTGTTTAAATATTCAATTACGTTCTATTATAACGGATGCTTATAATATGAACATTTTTGCTTTCGTTAATGCATTTTTAATATCTTCAATCGATTTACATTTTCAGATTGTAAATAAGGACAATTCTCTTTTTCAGAGTGTAAATAACGAGATGCATAACTGCGTAGGCCGATATCATAAATTATTTACGGTATATAAAATATATAATATATTCTTGGATAGGATATTCGATTAGGCATAAAATTTGTTTCAAATATTCAATAATAAGAAGAAAAGAAAGCAGGATTGAAGAAATGAACGATATTTAAAGTATTTCAATGACACTACCCAATAAAATATTTTAAAAATGGTGTAAACCTACGTACGCTAAACGGAGTACACCGAGGGGAATCGCACTACCGCAATACTGTGTACAGTTTAGGCGTACAGCGCAGCTCCACAGTAACAAGAGATATTCCCTGTAGTATTCAACGCAGTACGACCGCAATATACGGTAGTGTGTATGAACACCTTTTTTTTTTGTTAATGCACAGCTCATCGAATTACATATTGTATAAATTTAAACTGTACCAAGTGAAAAGCGTTCGATTTTAAAAATGGACAGTAAAGTATTAAGTTAGCGGTGTTAGCCCCTTTAATTGGTTAAATTGTTGAATGTATCATAATTATGAGACAATTTTTAAAATTGAACATAATTACCATGATAAGAACAGAAAATTATGAAGTCGAAAAAAGAAACTTAACAAATCTCTACACTGAATTTCTTCATTTTAAAAAACCATGACTCAACCATTTATCAAAACCACTCAATTCAAAAATTACAACATTTTTAAGATTTATTACATTGTTTGACTTGTATAATCCCCCGTGAGCAGCGTGCCACCTGCAGTGCAAGGGTTCAAGGTTATATTCTTTAAAAATAGGTTTCCAAGTCCTCCAAGGTCATTCAGAGGGACTTGTAACATAATTTGGAAGAAGGGGAGAATGAATGTTGTTGTTGTCAGGGGGTACGTTCGAAAACACAACAGGTGACGTTCATTTATCAATACGATGGTGCCGTGGTGAAAGTCGGGTGCATTAGTATGACTCAGCATGGGATTAGTCATTTTTCGTACGGTAACCCTGATTCAGAATAAACTTCCATGACGAGGTGAAAATATTTCGCGTTTTTGTGAGAATTTTCATGCAGTGAGTAATTTGATGTAATAAATAATGCAGCAGCTGTCGAAGGGTTACCGTAGGCTACTTCAACTGGCGAATAATGCGGCTTTGTTTTTATTTTCTACCCTCATTGTTATGCTGTTTCTGAGAACCAGTACAAGGGGTGTTCAGTTAAAAAATGAATTTATTATTAAAATTGAATCTCAATCAATTTCCCTGAATAGTGCTAGGCTACATGTCTAGGCCTATATAAATACTACGTACATTATAGATTATACACATTCCGTAAATGAGTAAATTGTATTATAATAGGCATTACTGTTGTAAATAATTAATAATACCGTAAGGATTTAAGGACAACAGTTGCTATTAAAGAAAATGGCATTTATAATTATAATATAAATCGAAAACAGATTAAAACATTTATTTGATTTTATAGATTGAGCACAGAAAGTAGGCCTAATTCTGAAGTTGGACAGATCGCATACAGTAATTTTGAAGGCTATTTCCACTCTTTTTGAGATTTATTTAGAAACACTGATGTAGCCTACTGGTACCGGTTGTCTGTATCTGTAGGATTCGGTAAACATCATCATACAAATTTCCACAAAAATGTAATTAATAATGGGTATTTTAGTTTGAATTGTCTAATAGGCTAAAAATTTAACCCTACTATTTGTTTGAAATGAGATTTTTATATATAAATTTCTCACTTTCTAAAACGACGTTCACCGGAAACCATGGATGATAGACGCCGTGATTACAAAAATAATATTGATTCAAATATCTTATCTCCTGGTCGTAACTAGGAACATGATTAGATAAAAGTAGGTGTGAGATTTTATAATTGAATATTACAGTTTTACATTATTACTAAATTCTGCTGAACATCCACTTTCCTGCTTTAATCAAAATATCACGGCACAGCATCTTACAACATCACTACGACTGACTATGAACACGAAATCTGTGATACGAAATCACGATATTTGATGAAAAATAACAGTTTCATATTCTTCAGCCTTTATAAGAAACCAGTAAGTTTTAAATCACATCCAGACGTAAAAAGTATCTTGCATAACCCTAACAAACTAAAACATGTTAAAGCATAAATTTTACGATGATGGATTCCAAGCGCACCCTACCCTATGCAATGCATGCAGCAAATATAATGTTACACACGCATGACAAACAGAGATTATGGGGATACATTGTCATTCGATTTACTCAGTAGGAACTACAAAATAATTAAGGAATAGGAATTTTATAAAATATACCTAATGCAGTAGAATTTGTGCTAAAAAAATTATATAGGTTTGAACAAAATAATAAGCCTACTTCAAAGATAGTTTTATTACCAGGTACCGTAATACATGTAAATATTGTAGGGTCTACTGAATATTAGAGGATGATAGGATCAAGCAGACAGGTGTTTTACCACCCTTTAGCCCCTCAGGGGACTACATACATAGGTGACAGTAGTCCCCTGAGGGGCAAAAGGGTGGTAATGTCTCTAATATTCAGTACAATATTTACATGTAATATAATTACCTTATGGGTACCGTATGTCAAGCATTATGTACTGAAGGATGTTTCATAAAAGGTACAAATTGCTAAAGGCGAAGTTCCTCATAGCTGCTGCAGATCAAAATACTGGAAACACGCCAATTTTGGGAAATTATTTTTTCATCACTGAGAAATTGTTAGATTTGGCGAATGGCAAAGTCGCTATAGTATAGCCATTCTCACAGTGAAATTTAAAACCTGTAAAATTGTGAGTTTTTATTCATTACGAGGAGGCATACGAAAATTGATATTCTGCCACTAGGCGACTGTTAAAATACAACATGTCCTATACAAAAGTAGAGTTTATTAAATTTCTAATTTTTGCCCTGCTGACTGTGTAATCCAAAAAATTCGCGAATTTAAGAACCGTTCCCATATTTTTCGGATTACACATCCTGTATGAGAAAAGTAAAAAAAAATTAACGCATAATTATAGTTTTGTAGGAAATGTATTTTAACAGTAGCCTGATGGCACTGTAGCCCTATTTATGTTGGGAGCACTTGCGCCACTCATGAGTGCCCTGTCCTGCATAGAAGTATTGTAATTATATTTTACTTCTAGTAAGTTTTATTTATAAGCACTTGCAATTAACCTATTCGTATATTTTCCACGCCAGCTGCTTTATAAATGTATGTAGAAGAAGAACGTGTAGTGACTTGCTTTACGAGCAGCATGCAGAAAACATGCTGCTGTTTTATCTTGTAGACTCTTCTATGACAGATGCATGCGGACAGGTGAAGGGAAATGTTGGAAAGCAGTGCTACTTCAATTATCAGGAATTCAGGATACGAAGAAATTCGCAACTTTAATTTCGTTTGTAAGACATTCATTTGCAACTTACAGTATAAACAACTTTGACTCAGATAAACAAACCAACTGCTTTGAAGATGCCAGTTGTTCATACTCCACAGAGCACACAGTTTCTGTCCATGTCGTATTTATAAGTTCGGTTTTGTTGATTACGTTAAAATTAATTCTCTTATCGAATTAGTACCGAAATTAATTTTGGATGGTTATTGAATTGTCAGTAATCGAATTATAACCGGCCCAGAACTAATATTTATTAGGCCTACTCTATTAACCTTTTTTCTACATTTTACGAGTTGCGCGATTTACTTCCGAATAATTGATTTTTAAAAATGGAACAATATAATGAGTACGGTTGATGGCATAAACAGGCTACCACCTGGTTATCCACTTACGAAAAAAGTGTACACCGGAGTTCGGAATTCGTTGAGTTCGCGAGAGTTCAAATGAACGTGTACATCGGAGTTCTGTGGAGCTCCGTCGGAGTTCAAGGGTATACTGTACATCTATACCGGAGTTTGCCAATGAATAACCCATTGGTGTAAATAATACAGCCCTACAGTATTTATAACTGGAACTACACAGGCTCATAGGTGTCAGCTTTTCAAAATAAAACATTATCAGTTAGAAATAGTTTTTAAAATACACTTTAATGGTTATTTAGTTATTAATCATTGTCATCAATACATCAAATAATAAGATATTGTCATTTTCCAAAGTTTTTCTTTTTCAATTTACAAGACAGACAAGTGAAGCAAAATTGAAAATTTGAAACCCTCTGATAAAGGAATACGCAACGATTAACTTTATTACATCCAATTCCTGTTTCTACCAGATGAACCTATCCTATCTCCTTATAAGTTTACGAAAGACGAAAACAGTTTTTCTTCTATCAACACCCCTGGCCCCCTCCCTCTATCCCACCCGCCCCCCTACCCAGCCTTGTTCGACCCCAGTTCACTTTTATGACCTACAACATGGTCTTTCTCACTTGTTATGTCACAAACAGCTGGATTGCAGATGCTGGGACGACTAATACTACGGAACACTTTACACAGAAATACTTTCTTCTTCGGTGGGTCTACTACACCAGGGGGGGGGGGGTGTTCAAATTACGTCGAGTTGATACCGGGTATGTGTGTGTGCAGGAAGGAACCTCTGTGTTATATGATCTGTTTTGAGCATGAGGTTTCAGTGAGGCTGCCAAGTTTAATGCTGTTGCTTTGTGATTTTGGAATGGTACCAGCAGATAGTTTTAGGTGTACGGAAGAGGTTTAGGTGGAATGCGAAGTACGGAAAATACAAATTTTGTAATACCGGTAATGAAATTAATTCAATCTTCGAAAATACTGCATTGATGGTTTTTTTTTTAAATGAAACGTTTTTGAATGCTAAATTACGTTTGTTTTTAAATGCGGGCTGTAATAGGTTATCATATATAATAGCCTATTTATAAATAAAATTACCGTACAAATAAGCCTACTGTTAGGCTATTTCAAAATAATGTAAAAGTCAGAACTAAATTTTTAAAACGCAATTTGAATTGGCTCAACAAAGTGGGTCATTTTTGGAATATATTTTTATTCAGTAATCCCAAGTCTAAAACGGATGGCATTCTTAGTTGAAACCCAAGACTTAATTGTCCACTACACGCATAGTCCCCTTTCCTAACCCGATCTGGGTATATAGGTACCGTACCCCTTTGCGGGACTATTGTGTATTTTATTACGTATCAAGCACTTTACTTCCAAAATCTCGTTTCACTCGGCCTCAGAATCGCGAAGATCTCTTCTATTCTATCGCATTCCTTTCGGCGGTCACTGTCAGGCCTAATAATTTATGGTACCCCAATGCAGGTGTATTTTACTCCCCTAATTACGGTACGTTACATAATAATTACAGTATTACTGATATTTACGTAGGCCTACTTATACAACTTACACATCGAATTATTCGTCATTCTGAATTTAAGAAAAAAACAAGTTATTTCATCGTGGTAACACTAAACTACGAATGTAAAATATTATTCTTTGGTAGAAAAATCCCCAACAATGAAGTTATAAATTGTCAACGATGCATGGTTAGCTTATCCGAACGTCAAGGTAATGGATGAGCAATCGTAGATCATGGGGTATATTTCTCCAATTTGTTATGAATAAAGTTCACCTACATTTTCGTGTCTACTTTAATGTCCTTCACAACTGTCAGTTATTCTTTGAAAAACGAAGAGTTCGAATGTGGAATGCGCACTTCAGCACTTGTGATTTTAACGACTTTTTGAGAGAGAATCAGTTCCCTTTTAAGATCCTTTAAAGTTCCAAAATCGAAAAATACAATTCCGGGTCACGTTTTAAACAGAAACCCTATTAAAAACTACAACTAAGACCACGTGCTGCAATATAATAATTATAAATGCAGGAATTGATATTTGTTCAATACTTACTAGAAAGGGTGATAACGATTCGTAGTCCACAAATTCCAATTCTCTGGAAACTAAGAATTCAATTGGTCGAAGTTTTGTTGACGATAATTCAATAGTATCCTGGAGTGAACGGAAAGTCTGAAAAGACAAAAAAAAAAAAAAAAAAAAAACATAAATACATAAATAAGCTAATTATTTAAAATGAAAAATATTTCGAGACTGCAGCAATTCCTATCATAATAATCTATTAATTTTTAAAATTTTAAATACTACAAATCTTTCCTATTAGAATATAATAATCTAGACAGAATATTAATTTTCACCGTAATTTTAAATACCGGTACGGTAACCTACTATAAATCTTTCCTATTAGAATACATAGGCTCTAATTATAATATTATTGTAATTATACTAAATGATTAAACTGTAAGTTCTGCAATGACCGGTGGTATAATGTGAAACAAGTTTAAAAATACACGTTACGACTTTACGAGACGGAAACCACTGTACCACAACCACAAGTATTTCTCATGGACAAAGTATTGCATGATAAAGCGCGCCAAAACGCACAGTAAGTGTGTATTACCACTCGACTGTACCGTATGCTAAATTAATACGTGTGTAATTCATTGTATGCAAATATAAAGGAAGAAATAGTTTTGGAATGAATACACGTACCGTACCGTAAAGAATTTTAGAATTTCAATAAAGGTCCTAAGCGTATACTTATTCGATGAAAATATTATAGTACCGGGCTACCTGTATTTAAATATGCCATTATCACGACGCAGAGAAAAATTTAAAAATAGATTAAATTATGTGTACCGGTACTGGGAATGTGGGAAATATGTTATGCAGTTAACTTTCAAATTAATATTCATGGGTCGTACGTTATACTGTTATATTGATGTTACAAGTTTTATTGAAGTTTCTCTTTTTCGTGAGTTTTATTTTAATTATTTTTATTTCCGTGAATATTTTTATTTTATTTCTAAAAGTGAAATCCACTACATGTCACTAGTCGTTATAATTTACGTCGTAATACCGAAACATTGTGATCCACTAATAGTCAATTATAAATATTATCATTTCAATTAAGATCGACAGTGCATCACTCAACATTCATAATAAAATCTCATTATAATGAATAATTATAACATCAGGTTTAAACAAAGGTCCAAACTCTTCTATGGTTCCTGATGTTGTTCAGCACGGCAATAACTAGGAAAGTGAAAGGTTCCTGGTTCGAACTTTGTTTTAACGCTGTATAATTACTCCCAAAAGTTTAAAGTAATTTTAAAATGAATAAAAATACGTAATGTTTGTCATAGTTCAACATAAATTATTATTTTAATAGCTTAGCCTATTATTTAAAACTTAAAGTGGAACAAAATTAATGTTTGCAAAATATGTTTAATGTTGAAAGAATAGTACCGTTCGTAGCCAAAATTTAAATATTACCGTACTGTAATCTTCCCAAACAATTTCTATCATTTACTCAAATTATCACTTGTGGGTATAATTTATCTCCAAAACAATGAAACTCGATTGCATGGATTGGCTGGAGCTCGTTAGACGACGAAACGATTGGTTGAAGTATAAATGAACAGACGTAGCGATAATAAATAATTAAATATCTACAGTACACACTGCTTGTTAATTTGGCTAAAAAAAAGCGTTTGGGAAAGTTGATAGGCCTGGCTATTATTCACAAAAAATTCCTGTTCAGTTTAAAACGAATTACAAAACATTTTGTGGGTAAACATAAAGTAGGCTACTGTAAATTTCTTATACATAATTTTTCTCTTTTATTTTGTCCTCCTTACCAGCGCTGGCCACTGTGCTTTGCTTCCTTCTCCGTGTTTGGACTTTTCGTTCTCTGGTCGTTTCGCCCAAACGAGTGATTGCTCAACGAGAAATAACTTGAAGATATTATCCCGATAAATATGAATCCACTCACGTCGCTGCCATTCAATATCATCAAATTCAACCAGCACCTAGAAAAAAAACATCAATGAAATTATTGTAGTAAATCCTTTCTTTATTATTAATGACATCATAACTTTCACTCCCGTATTTTATTACGTTTTTCATATTCAAACAATATAAACAAACGCGTCACTCCTTGACGACCGCTCATTGGTTGGGGGAGTTTCGCGCCAAAACGTCTTCTAATATGTACTCCGCCCACAGTGGATACCACGCCTACGCGGCCATACTTGTTTGCCATGGAGCAACTAGTGGGTCAATATCTGACAAGTATAGTTCAACCGGCGAGAAATACGACCGTACTTTCAAAAAAGGGTTTCTACGTGTTTTTAACAGGGGAAACATATTGGGAAGTAGATGATTGGTGATTTTCAAGTATTCAAACGTTAGTATACGAAATATTTTACTATATTTAGCTAAACTAACGTTGTTATAATCAATTTTAATTAATTTAACATACAGTAAATATAACTAGGCTTACGTTGGCTTCTTTAAAATAGGATAGTAGGTTTTAAAACTAAACCAGAATACAGCAATAAAGTGCTAGTTATGCTAAAACCAAACCGCAGTACGTCGTATAGTACGATCTCGCTTTCAAGTACGGTAGGTTTTAGAAGTGCACAAAATAATGTTGATGCCGTTGTTGATCCAAGTAAAAAGGATCGATCGTATTCAGCACATGCCCTGGTACCGTACGTACTGTGTTGCCTAGATTCAGCTGCAAACACTGTCGTTTGCTGGTTGTCGTCCTAGCAACTATAAGGTATAATCGTATAAACATCCACTAGAGACTGCATAGGACGATCAATTTGATAAAGCGACACTCGTAATTTGTTTAGCCTACTACACATCAAAATCCTACCTGCACTTATGCAGGCTACTTTCGACAGAATATTTTTAATAAATCCCGTCTACGACAAAGAATTAACAAATAATAATTAGAAATATTTAAATTACAGTAACTCCAACGTGTCAAGTTGGTTTTGTTCTGCGTTCTACCGGACCGAATGAATCGGAGAAAGTACCATGTGAATATTTACATAGAAAAATACGAAGATCATTGATACCACTGGTACGGTATCGCATTACAATGTGTTCAGATGAAGCTAGTAAAAGATTCTAAAAATGTCATGGGTTTTAAACTCATAAAAATAGGCTAGCTTATATTTACGATAATACTTAGAATACAAATTGAAGAGTCTTGAATAT
>JAQFYR010001313.1:0-10330 GCA_034694985.1 Campodea silvestrii
ATAGTGGGCGGATTTCCCTGCTTTCGATAGATATAAAGCTTGCACAACAAAATGTAGGGAATTTAAATCATTCAGTTATAAAAATAATAATGAGTTGCAGGTATTTTAATCTGTAAATATAATAATAATAATAGTCATATGGTTATACAATGGATATTGGAAATAGTGTACCTGATATAAGAGGATGATATAAATAGGATCAAATACCCAGGTGTATTAGTACCTTTCACTTAACCAATCAGAGCACTTCTGTAATGTATACGTACGAAATTACCGTACACACCCTACGGGTAGTTTAACCAGTTTTAAGTAATAATTAATACTTCCACGTATTTAAAAAGAAAGGAAACTACTTCACTTAACGAAATTGTTACTTTGTTAGTATCACTGTTTAAATATCTTGAAAAGCGTCAAACAGTGCATCTCTGTAAACTTAACAGGATTTTAGTTTGGTTTTCGATCTCAATGTTTAATAAAGATAGCAACAAAATTTCTCGAACTGCAGCTCTAAATTTACATACATATAGCACTAATACCAGGCGCTTTACACCAGACAACAAGCTTTTATCAAAGTATAATAATAATTATTGTTGAAACTTGTTTCTTGATGTGATAAAAAAAAAAACTCATCAGGTTTTATTTTCCTTTCAAAAATAGCATTGGAAATAATGTTAGAAGTAACAACTTTGAAATAAATTAAGCAAATGACAGTTGATTCAGGATATATACATGTTTTGTAGAATATTTTAGTTCTATAAATGAGTTGGCAAACATATTCTCAACAGGAGACATTCGAGCAATTTCTTAAATTTTACGAGTTGGCTTCTTAGCTGATTTCCTCAATTCCATTGTTGTAAATTATAGTCAAGCTAATCTATGTTCTGACTAGTAGCGTACACAGGAGGGAAGGGAGAGCTCTTCCTCCAGGTTGCGCCTTTGTATGTGTAAAAATTGCACGAATTTCGGTAATATCCCTAAAAATAATACTGAAAAATTTCAAATCTCGCTACACTCGGGCTTAACATTATAGTTTTCGATTTCAGTAACAAAAAACAACGTGTCCAAAAACATGCATATTTGAGTGCTTAAATTAACAATTTTAAATGAACAAAGGGAGGCAATAAACATTGATTGTGCTTTTACTTCTTTCAATAAATACAGCGAGATAAAACATGAAAAGTTTGGATCCCGATGGGACTTGAACCCACGACTTCAACTTACATGATTGTTGCTCTAACCATCTGAGCTACATCTAAATATAGAGGCATAACACTATGAAAAACGCTACGGTATCCGGTAGATCAGTTGCTTAGAGCAGCAGTCATGTAAGCTGAAGATCGTGGTACGACCCCCACCCGGGACCTAAATTTTCTTTATGTCTTATATCGCTGTATTAATTCAAGGGGTAAAAGCACGATCAATATTTAATTGAATACTTGAATTAACGTTGTTGACGTACACGTGCATAATTATAAACAAAGGGGTTCCTATAATCAAAGGAGATAACTGGAATATCTGATTATAGTACAAATTTAATATTGTGATTACTTTACCATTCAATACCGTAGCTAATAAATTCGCCGAAAAAATACCCCAAAATTACTTCGTCTTACAAAAAACCGTGACAAATGATCTAACACACCATCAACCTCAATTATTCCAACCCAATGAAACCCAAATACCTCATTGATTCCCGTGAGACATTTCACAACCCTCACAGCCCCCCCAAATGCATTTCCCCAACATCTCTTCTACGCTACTGTAAGTCACACGCTCCTTTCCTCAATTCAACTCTACAAATTTCTCCAGGACGTATTAAATCTGTCATTCACAGCACATTAACTAATCTGCTATCTCCCCCTGCTTCTACAGCAGACTGATTGTACAACATAATCGCGTCATTTGTTGTACAATGACTTTCTTCAACGCGGACATATTGAAATAGATTTTTTACTCTTCTAACTTATAGGGCCGGCGGAATACGGTTAGGCAATAGGGACGGTAGCGGGGACAGGGGAGTCGCGGAGTCCGGGTTTCATCTCGGATTTATCTATCTCAGTTCGGTGTCGTCTCGATCTTTAAAATCGAAATTTTGGAGCTTTCGAAATTAAGTATCGGTATCTTTTCTAGTGTTGCCACCGAGCGAGCAAGCCTAAGTTGTGAGTTTCGGACTTGATTTCGTTTAGAATCAAGTTGTCTACTCGGTCTCGGTTAGACAATGCTGTCTCGGTGTGGTCCTGTTTACGAACAAACGGCACGGTTAGACTCTTTTAAAACGGGGAATTCCAGATAAAGTTTGAAAACTTCAGAAATCGGAACAATTCCAATTACCAAAATTATTTTTTGAATTAAACTTCGGGAAAACTGAAATCATTGCAGCATTTAGTTTGTAGTAATAATAAAAAAAGCGCTTTGAAAACGGTCATTAATAAAGTCAAGGCTGTTATACATCAAGTGAAACGTTACAGGTTTTTAAATCCAACAGCAATATAAAAAAATAAGTATAAATACAACCTCTTTGCAATAAGTATCTCTCAAGCTTAAAATACTGTTATGTGCAGTACTTAGAGTAATTTCAAATCTACTTTCAAAACTATTTTAAATTCGTATTATTTATAATAATCGATCGTTTATGGTTCGTCTTGATCGACGCCCTGACAGAGCCAGGCTCGGTGGCAATAGTAATCGTCTCCACTTTTGTAGTCAGGTAGTCTCCGCCTCATCTCTACTGAAGTTAACGAATCTCGGTCTGCTTGGTGTCATGTCAACTTTCAAGGCGTGATTAGTTACGTTTCGTTTGCATCTCTAGTCCGGAGGTGAAACTTAAGAAACTTAAGTAACTGGAAAGTGGGAATTGGAATGATAGAGGCCAGACTGGAAAGTAATGCCTCTAATCAAACTACGCTTAAAACGGTGAGTACAGAAATTTGTCCATTGGTCCATTTGAAAGCCAGTGTAGTTTAGCAAAGGTTTGCTACTTAATTTGGTTCTATTTGTTGGCCGTCATACAATCAAATATATTAATAAAAAATATCGGGTTTTGTAGAAGCTGCGAGCTGTTATTTTTTAATGCTTAAATGTCGACCAATACAAACTCATCGTCACTTGCCTGCTGTACACGGTAATGACACCGTGAAGAATAGTAATGTTTGGCAGTTAGTTGTTAGATTGAAATCCACTATTACGATGAACTGAACTTCTACAATGTGCTAAGAAGTGGACAGTCATCGACAAACTGGCATGGTAATGCTGTTGATGAACATGGTAATGCTGTTGATGATTCCTGATAATAGACGTATGAAGAATAATAAACACATGAGAATTGCCGAACAGCTTGGAATTTCCAAAGAGAGTGAGAATCTGAAGATTCTGCAGAGGTGTATTCTGCAAATAAAGACCACTCGTACTTTTTTCCTGTGCCATCGATTCCCGCTGGAGAACAATTTTTTTCTTTGTCATAAATTGTTGTTTAAATAATGTAATGATGCCTGTTATTAACAAACCTTAATTTACTAAATTATGTGCCATGATAATACGCGCCCACACTTTAGTCAAACAATGGCTGGAAAATTGATCATCTACCATTTAAGTTTATACGCTACCACTCTACAGCCTCCCCCAGGTATTGTTAAAGTTTGTGATTTCTGCTAGATCCTAATGTGAGGGTATTGCCTTTTCATTTTTCTAAGAAAATTGGACGTGACTTAGTGCACCAATAATTTGTCAACGGAACCATATTTTTTAATCAGTTTTGAATTATTACTTTACAAAGATCGAAATTGATCACATTTGGAAATAGATTTTCAAAAATCCAACTCCTTAATATTTTTGTCTTAACATATTGGTGAAAATTCGCATTTTTCACTAATTTATTACGGATTATTCATAATGTTGATGGAAAATCTAATACAAGCGGGATTTCATTTTTCATTGCAGATTGAGAATCAGTAAGAAAACTTTTTATCGTTTTTGGTGATGGAGATATTGACGACCAAAGTTTCCATGTTTCTGCAAATTTTGCTTTATCCTGCAACGTGTGTTGCCTTACATTGCCTTTACTGAACTGAATTTATTTATATCTAGAGTATATCACTTATACTTTCCATAAAACCAACCCTTGTACTTCTCTGCCTCTTACTTTTTGATTAGGTTTTTGGCGGGGAAAAAAGGAAATTCGGATTGAGGGATGAAGGAGAATAATTTTATTTCAACGAAATTCAAGAAACGTAAAGATATAGGGTACTAATAAATGGTGATTATATAGAGAAATGATTAATGAATATTTTCAAATATACAATTTTCTATAATTCGCAATTTATTTCATCCATTCATCTCTATTCTAACAGATTTCATGACGACGGAGGCATTACTTTTCAGTCTGCCCTTGCAACTGGATTAGACTAATATGATGCCACTTCAGAGTGTGCAAAAAATTCACCCTCACTTTACAGTATTGAAATCGACCAATGGCAACAGTAACCGGACATATGCCCAGTTATTGCACATTCGTAATTGCAAACAATTACATTACTAAATAGAAAAATAAGCATCTATCATTTCATGAAATTCATCATTCGTCATTGCTTTAAATTCGCAAAAAAATACAGATCTCCTAACGCCGGCTATGTTTCTTTCCCACCCTCTCTCTGCTCGTTCCTCCCTCTTTCACCGAATCCCTTGCTATTGTTGAAGTAACCTCTGTTCGATAGCTTTTGCAAACAATGTAAAAGAATCCTGAAGTGCCCGAGCGTAGGATGTTTTTTTCATTTATTTTTATAGAGTGTGAAAAGGACATTTCGGAAATTATTTTATTACGGTGTTCGAGGATTAGAATAAAAGGGGTTTTTTGCCAAGAGGTTTTTCCATAGTTTATGTTATTCTTGTGAAGTTATGTCGTGGTTGGCGTTTTACTACAGTAGGATTTTGTTGGAGTATAAACGATGACAATGTCGTCACTTTGTGGGGAAATGGAGAAACGATGAAGAGGTCAATGTTCTGGAAATATTGTTAGTGGTAAACATGTACGCCGTTCTAAGTCAAACTACGGAGATCAAACTATTGTGAATATAATAATTATTTGTGTGTTGCGAATGTCATGGCGATGGTTATATTAACTTAGCTTATTTCCTATACAGTATGCAGTTGCAATTGCAGGATTTCACATAACTGCAAGAGAAGAAAACATTGCATGAATTCAACACCTCAATGTACATAGGTTTGTTTAATTCCTGAGTTCATATTCTAATCTTTTAGATTTTTATGAGAACGATCATTAGGTTCATTTTGTTTGATGGTCTGCAGGGATGGTCTTCCATCTTCAGAGTACAACACTTGCTCTGAAGATGGAAGACCATAGTCATTCCAAAATTGCAGTAAGCAATTCAGAAACCAACATGCAGGAGAAACCCCATGAAGAGTTTCATCCTCCGATCAATAGGTTGTTGGACGAAGTGACAATATCACAGCAAATAACGAAAAGGGCACTCAATAGTAGTGATCAGTCAGTACAGTATCGTCTTCAGTCTAAAGATTCAAAGAACTGGTTAAGGTTTTATTATTTTTTATTATATTTTCCCAATAGAAGCTTTCTTATTCTTCCTACTAAATCTGTGATTTGTTAAATCAGCATTGGTCTGTCACCGTTGCATAATACGAAATCTGTTTATGTTTCATATCGGGATTCAGCAAACAGTCCTTGCTGAAGTTCCTTAGATGATGTAAAATATTTCACTTCTTGAATTTCTTACTCGTTATATCGCACTTCATAATGTTTCACAATAGCAAATAATCCCCTCTTGCTGATGTTGTATATCTTTAGCGTATACTCCCCATCTCTTCACAGTGTTTATACTATATATACCATTGAAGCATTTTCTCTTCTTAGATATGTTCTGCTAAACCTTACCCCCTCATTTAGGAAATCTGCTACACAATGTTTACAGCAGCCATTCGTTATTTGGCCAACATCTTTTACATTCTCGTAAGACTATGGAAATGTGGATATGAACAGCAGTCGTTCAGCTGACTAAAGAATAATTCTGTGCTTTGTTGATGTTGACAACACCTCTATCATTGTATTTGTTATGATTCATAAATTTATATCAATTTCTAGTATATATAACCGAACTGCTTTTAACACAAAATTATTCAAGATTACCGGCGTATGAGTACGAACAGTTCTACGGGTTATTCTTTATTTCAAAATTAGCGCTACATGAAATACTGGCGTGAGCTGTTTTATTTAGTGCACAATTTCATATACATATCACAGTAGTTTTCAAAATAATGAAAAGGTCTGTTTCTTGGACATAAATTCGAGTTTGTTCTATTTTCTTTTTTTAAATCTTATAATACAAAACTACGTGTTACCAAACCCGAGGACAAGATGGTCATGAAACTGGCGTTTTTTGGCTACCGAAATTCAGCTCAGCTACCCAGACAAGTTGTTTTAACACCATTTGATTTTTGCATGTGCATTTCATACTTATTGTTTTTAACAAAAAAAAATGTCATTGTTGATGACACTAGCGACATAACTATATGCAAAATCTCGAGCCACGCGAGGACCTTAACTCTAAGTGGCAAGTTGATGAAACTCATCGAGCAGCATACGACAGTCGAGTTGAAAGCAGGGTCGACGAGAGGGGAGACAGTCGGTACAAATTACCCGGGGCCCGGGACCTAATAACTGAAAAAATGAAAAAGAAAAATATACCGAGGCCTTCGGGACCCGGGTCTCCGTATTTTTTTAATTTTATTTATTACTTTTTAATTAACCGCTTTTTAATAAAAATCACTTCTCTTTGTAAATTGTAATTTATTTAAATTTTATTATCTTACCTGTTAAGTGCATTGTATATTTTTAAATAAGAACAGTGATCATAATTGCATGAATGAGAATGCATCATTGAACAGTGTTTAAATTTCCTGCCCGAAGGATTAGTTTTCGTGTGCGTTTTCAATAATTTGGTATGTGAACAAGTTTCGGCGATTTAAAAGTATGTCGTGTGTGTGTACAGGCAGACGAATCACTTGTGTTTCCCTTTTTGGCCAATGAAAATTATAAACGAACTCTCTATCTTTTTTCGCTAATCCAATGTATTAATTTTACCCACACATGTTACGAGTGGGATGATCTACACACAGAAACCATTTTAATCGATTATGATCAAACGGGGTGGTAGGGGGGAGGGGCGAAGGCCGTCTCTGTACCGGGGCCCAGCTCGGCTCTCGGCGGCCCAGGTTGAATGACCAGCTCGTGCACGATTATGGTGATACATCAGTCACCGAGTAACTCGTTCTTATACGGCGATGTCGACAAATTTGGGAGTTCATTACGAGAAAACTACTGGATCTATCGAGCTGATCTTTACACCCACTTCAGCATTACATAAAAAATTGCAAATGAACAAACACCTAAACTGTAAATGAACACCTAATATCTTTCAGAAAAAGAAAACAGCAACTTATACTAAACCATTTTCAAGAAATCTAAAATGACCTTCCTAGCATCGACCACATAAACCCCTTCCTTCCTCCCTCCTATAAATAATTACCCCCTCCCCTCCCCACCCACTTTTCATATCATTTCCCTTTTGTTTCCTTCATTCGTATTTTTACAGCAGTCATTCCATAAGACAGCACGCATACCACCTCCTCGCTTCCTCGTAAGAATGCTTCGTTTGAGGTCTCCCTGTTTATACCCGGCCATAAAGATGGGGTTTAGCATCGAGAATAGGCTTTTATATGCTCCATTTCGAATCTCCATGTTCCTGATAGCTAGGAACACATAGAGCGGCATGGGGAAGTTGCTTGCTGACACGTTAATGTTAAGGACTTGAGGCCGGGGGTATATATGGAAGATATTCAGAGCTTGGGAGTATGAGGGTTATAGATTTGTAATGGGTGGAGAGATGGAGAGGATAGGTGGTGGTTTTTTGGGGTATTTTTTTTAATTATTAAGTTTTTTTTTGTGCAAGGAGGAATAGATTGCCAAGAAGTGAATCCAATGATTTCCAAGTCCAACCATCTGATATTAATGATGCATAAGAGTGATTTTCACGGAAAAAATAAGAAAGAAAAAGAAGAAATCCAGATAATATAGTGTATTTTTGTCCAAAACACGTAAAAAAACTATATAAAAAAAATTCGCATTCGGCGAAATTGGTCTCCCGTCAGCGCTGGCTGGATCCGCGCCTGCTGCCGCCCCCTTCTCAGGAGCCGTCATTGGAATATACAGCAGTGCACTTATGTGAAGCATAAAAATAAATAATAAAAAGATCTTTAAAACGTCAAAAGAAAGCGAGACTGAAATCCCTGCTCCACTTCTGTTATTATATAGGCGTGCAATCCTGTAAGTTAGATAACCATTGTTTCAACTCTTAATACATGGTTGCTGTGGTTTTTCTGCTTTTGATATACGAGGTACAGGAAGACTTTATAATGAGCGTGATGTAAAATACAACTTTTTAAAAACATAATTTCACAAACTAAATAATAATCGGCTTATGCACCAGGGTATATTTCAGCAGTTGTTGTGTACATCATATAAATATTTACAACTTTATGGAAATTTGAGGTACCGGTACGCCCGATCAATTTTGCATAATAAATGCTATGTATAATAGAGTTATGTTATATCTTCGATTATTGAAAAGTACAGTGTCTGCTCAGGTTCATAATGTTAGCGTAGATATTCGTCATGCTTAACATGCATGCATCAGTTATATTATATTACTTGTTTCAATATAAGTAAATATAACTTACATAAATTAATCGTAATATCTAATATGTTTATTTGGTAAAACATTGAAAACTTGACATCTAAACACACATATCAGTTTTCACACATGTAATGTGTATTTTTACAAGCAAAAAAAATAAAGAGTTTGGGGACTTACTGTTTATTTGTGAACATTATAGGAGCATACTTCCTTTCTATATGCACAGTAGCAATTATAGGATTACTACAAAATTTCCTGGTAAATACTTTTATTTCTCTATTGTTGCAAAACCATTATTGACTATCATGTTACATGATTGTCTTTTCAAATTAAAACACAGCAAACTTCAAAACGAAATTCTTAGGTTTAAAACAAAGCTACAGTAGTTAATGCAACCGTAAAATATGCATATACACACCGCCCATTACCATTATTTACCTTAGGCTACCCTACTGTATGATAATACAAGTAATTACTACCTGCTGCTAATGAACAAAAAACAATTTACAAGAGCAGGTAGCGAAAACGAATATTAAGAACCGGAAACCGTTTCAAATCGAAATAAATATTTTACCATAATTGTTGTGAAGCCTCGTCTATCGTAATTTCCTGTATGTATAGTGGACCAACTAATATGTCCCAAATGAGTGTACCTAATTCACTTAGAGACTGTGTGATATTTTTTGTGGCCAACAGACAAAGTCGCCGGTTTCCCTTTTCTATTGAAATAAAAGTGTGACTTTTCGTTCGAGAATGAGGCCAGGCACTTGGCAGGTGTAATAAAAACCGAAAAAGGTTTTTGTTATATATTTTTACTAATGGAGCAAAATGGTCGGTGGACGTAAAAACTAAAAAGGCTCTGAAACAGGTCTGTCACGTACGTTTAATAACATGTATAACGTTGTCAGAGCTTTTATTGCGGTTGTTACTTAATATTTACGTATAAATTGCAAAGTGGAATTCATTAAGAAAATCCGAAATGTATTTTCATATTTATTTTTCTTTACATTTATTATTGCATTTACACGAGTGAGTTCACATGCTCATATTAATACGAGATGTCTGCATTCTAAATTACTATTTGAAATCAGTATTTCAATTAGAATTTTATAATTTATTTTTGATTGTGATTAATATTTTCCGTGTAATATAAAAACGCTGCATTTTCGTTTTGCTGAATATGCATAAATATTACCTCATTATAATTTCATACCAAGTTCGTGATTTTATTACAGATTATTTTATGGAAAACAAATTACCACAAATTGCCTTCTCAAATTGCGAAATAATTGCACTTAATTAAGTTTCCATCGGCTGAAGCAGTACAGACTGAAAAATATTCTCACATTATACTGGAAGATTTGAAACAACCTAAAATAATGTTATTCCTTAAAAAATCAATTAAAGTAGTAACTTATATTTCTAACAGTAGTAAACAAAAAAGATAAAATATATATTTCACTAATAGAATTCCAATTGGAAATTATTACAAAATGAAATTTATGAGTTTCTGTAGCGCTGTTTAGTAATCATAGAAACATTCGCTTATGCTTACAGTAAAAATAATTAATATTACATATATTCATATAGGCGCCATTCGCTCTACG
>JAQFYR010001314.1:0-10329 GCA_034694985.1 Campodea silvestrii
TTTAGGTTTTATAAGGTTATGCAGCCTGTAAGCTGACGTCTTTTTCAATAACAAAAATATTTTAAGCAAATTAGAAGTAGGGTTTAACCGAATTGGAAATTTGTGCTTTTCTACAGAGTTATATTTGAGTACCATATTCATACAGATAAGAAATAAGCGTAAATCACATATGCACTGTATTGAATATAATGACTTTAAATAACTGGCAAAAAAGAGGAATTTATTATTCAGGTATTCCTGTTGATTATTTTTTGCTTGGTTTTTTCTCTAAATTATGCATTTTAAAAACACAGAAGGATTGTCAGAATCTACATAAAAAGACGCGCTTTCTGATATATTGAACATACATACACTTAATTTCTCACACCAAATACCGGATTAGAAAGAAATGGTCGATTACCCAATATTCGACGGATCATAACATTTAAAACCGATTACTTGAAAAAAAATATGAAGTCAACAGTTTCATTACCATTAGTTTGATAATCAGTTAATTACAAATGACTGGTCAACAGTGTGACAGATATATATGCAAATTCAAGAATATGTAACTTGAAGTTGAATTGCTAAGCATTGCAATTTGCTACAACTTACACATTATCAAAATGCAAAGAGCAAGTAATAAAAATGAAATAAAATTACCATGCTGTCTTGTGCATTTTAATTAAAGTTTTGTAATTACAATAGGGTTTACAATAGGACTGCAAGTTTTCTTAATACTAATCAAATTGTTGTGGGTATATTGGATTTTGGAGCAGTTTATAGCTGACTCGAGTTTCGGAAAACAATGTTTCCATCTTCAAAGCAAAAAGATGGAGTGTGAGGTGTTAGCACATGATAGAAATAATTATTCTGAGCAACAGGAAATTACTAAGACAAAGTGGATCAACAAACAAACTTGTCAGGAGAGCTGCGGAATTGCAACTCTCCCTACAAATGAACCAACGGGATAACAAACGGACAACAAATTAACAACAAAAATTAATTACAATGTTTAAAACCAATAATAAAAACATTTTCATAACAAGTTTCGTAGATAATGTAGCTTATTTTAAATAATTCGTATAAGCATCCATAAATGTTTCTTCATATATGTTACATTATCTACAGAACTTGTTATATATTTTGTTATTCGGGTACGGAGAAAGAGAAGAAAACGTTTCTTGCCACCCTTCTTGTTTTTACGTCTCCTTCTTGCCTTACCCATTTGTGGTCTCATCTGCAATGCAGGAGGTTGCATGGGTCCTGGTGCCATCGTAATGGTGGGAATATTTGAAGCTAATTGGTTTATAGTTGGTGCAGATGTTCGGTTTATCTTATTGCTTCCTGATATTCGCAAGTTGTCAATGTTTATATCCACTCCCACATTACTCCACGTGTTATTCTGAAAAGAAATGACAGAAGGTTATAATGAAGCACTTCGACCGTTTTGTGTTAAAGAAAATTAGTGATTTTGTCCACTCGAAATGAGGAGTCCTTTTAAAATGAGTTACTGTTTTAAAAATGTTAAAAGCTTACGTTTTACCATGAGATGTTAAAAAAATTTAGAGAATTTGTTACAAAATCTTTCTTAAAAACTAAAATTTATCTAGTCTTAATATCAAAGAGTTTATTGCAATTTTTATACCAACACATTATTTGAATTTTTGAAAACATGTAAACTAAGGCTGCCAATCGCTTTCGGTTACAATTTTTGGTAGAATATGGTCGTGTTACCAAGCGTTTGAAAGATTTGATTTTCAGGATAACGTACACGCTTAAATAATCTTCTTACGATAAAATCAGATAAAAAGTTATGGCGCTTTAAAATTGTTATCACCGGAAGTCTCTCTTTTCACAGCGGAAAGCTCTCGTTTTGTACAAGAAAAATGGGATTTCAACTGCATATATATTTAAGACACCTTCAACATTATTTTGTGTTCAAATATGGATTTTTCCAAGTATTACGACGTGCAAAACATCTTTCAAAAACCAACTGCCCAGTTCTGTTGTGATTTAAAGTTTTTGTCATCTGGTAATTCTGTTTCGCCCTAGAAAATTTCGATTTAGTATCGAAAAGAAACATGTACCCAAGCTATGTAGGATGTACTGCCTAAAAGATGACATTGACAGGATTACGGCAACGTCAAATCATCTTTCTGCGACATCGTCATAAAAAGTTACCGTACATAATTTTTAGTGAGTCTAAAAAAGAAAAAAAGGATCCGCCGGTTAACCTATTGGTTTTCCATATAACCAAAAATTGGCAACCTTAAAATATCCAATGTATTTTTATTTTAACTTACTATATTATTAGCTGCTTGATGTGGTGCAATGTTTGAAGCATTTGACTTTGGTGCGTCCATTATACCACTGTTAGGCATTAATGGTACTAATGGAACAGATGCAAAACTATTGCCTGATGCCGGTTGAAGGGGGGGCATACCTACAATCAAGAATTAACATATACAGAATACAATTACACAATTTTTACAAAATATATTGATTTATGGTCTGTGAGTTGTGATGTCATAACACTGCTGTGACATAGTGGTTACAGCCTGTAGGTAACCAATGTACATTTACATGCTATACGTTTTCAGAAATATGACATTGAACTTGTAGTGATTTAATTTTATTACCATGATTAATCTTTTACATTTAATCAACCATAAAAAGTTAGATCGCAAAACTTAAATTTGTAAGAATCTCTTAATTCTATAACAATTACACAGGCTAGAGATATGACATCACACCTGCAGAGCTGATTGTTACCATACTGAATAAAATGAATATCAGAATATACAGCACGGTATGTATTCTTATTGAAATTTATCATTTAATCTGCGACATGTTTGGATGTTTAGATGACTTTAGCGTGCCAAGAAGATGAAACTAAAGTTCTCAAGCTTGTTAGGACATTTGGATCTGCTTTAAATTCAGTTACTGGTGTCCCATTGTCTGTGAGATTGGAATGGTATTTACCAGTGATGAAGTACAGTACTTCTTGTTTGGAAATAATTTGTATTTTATTTTATCATAATTGCTAAATAAAAATAAATAATAATATGAAAAAAATACGATTCAACTTGTTGACATTATCCTGTAATAACTGTCAAACCATTTAAAACAACCACATGATGGCTTGAAGTGTTGAGGACTTTAGATTCTGCAAGATATAAGCTATGCTACTTTATTTTTGACTCTTCATTTTTCTCTGATATGGAAAATACATCCTTTATTCGTGGGAAGAAGAGCAATATTTTTCGAAGCAGTTTAATTGATGAGTTTACGAATATTCACCAAAATGCAGACAACACATCAGAATAAGAGATGTCGGTATTGTATAAATGGA
Source organism: Campodea silvestrii (assembly GCA_034694985.1). NCBI lineage: Eukaryota > Metazoa > Arthropoda > Diplura > Rhabdura > Campodeidae > Campodea > Campodea silvestrii. Next base: position 3,335 of record JAQFYR010001314.1, read on the forward strand.
CTTATCACTAAAATTACTTGATAATTATGAAAAATGTACACATTGTTGGAGTTTATATTGTTCAAACTAATCTGGCAAGACATGTATGGTATCTACCGTACTACTTCACTATTTATTTTTATCATACAGGTACAGTAGCAACAGTACCATTTTTTTCATTGCTCAATCATTCAAGTAATGAGGCCACACTTTAATCAATAAAAAATCACTTTGTTTCTGGAATCATTTCAGGATAGCCTATTCCTATATTTCTTTACACGGACTAAAATACTTCTTTTTGCAGATATTAACCACTTAGGATATTAATATTGCAAGAACATTTGTGTATTATTCTGAGAAACATTGATTTAAAAGTTTTTATATCAAAATAAAATTCATGTGTACAGTTTGGTAAGCTTGTACTTTCAGTCCACACAGAACAATTGTAACAATAGGAATAGGGTAGTTCGTAACGTGAAGGAACAAGTGAGACAACTGAAAGGCCAAGAACCTGAAGGCCACGCCCCTTTCTTCACTTTACGAACGGTTGGCTCACTTGGATCAGAGTTGGATCAGCAAAAACTTCACATTACAAACGCATAATATCAGATTAATATTTTCTTCAAATTTGGTGTATAGTGCAGGTAAAAACAAAAGAGCATTTTCTGCTTAGCGATGATTGACGTTTGACCAACCAATGCCCAACCTTATCTTTCTAACCCCTTCCTAAGACTTCGGTACAATTGCTGAACAATGGGTCACTCCATGTGGATAGAAAGTCGCCGCAGTGACCACCCATGCTTTCTCATATTTGTAAACGCTGGTCAGTATTTGGCGACAAAAGGAAGTAGAAAGATAGAAAGATAAAACTGTCAAGAGGTTATAATCCTGCTACCGTAACGAGAAAATGTTCTTTTATTTGTAACTGGACTATTTATAGCCTAATGTTACACTAAATCTTTATCTTTTCTGTACCCGTAAAGTAAAAGAACTTATAAATTTTCAAAATACTGTCACAATTTTTACATATACGACATTTACATTCTCACTTTCAATGCGCAGAAAAGTTAAGTGCGCTGTAAGCAACAAAGAATGCGATGATGTAAATACTTTACGTCGCTTCCAATATTTAGAAAAAGTTTACGGCGACTATTACTTCGCACTAAAAGTTAAGTGTGCAGTGAACTGTTGACTTTCACATTTCCATGGAATATATTTTATAATTTTAGCTACTGCATTGTTTTATTAAGGGAGATTAAATTAATAAGAATTGAAAATATTAATCAAAGGTGAACTCAACAGAACGAACGTTGGCAATGTGTGCTGTTAGAGGCACAGCAACTTTAGTGCGCTGCAAAATATATGATATTTACGCTTGAGCACTTTCATGCACATTAGATAGGGTATGCAAAATATTCCAAAAATTACAACAAAATAACTTTCTTTTTAAGATTCAGGAGTAAAATTTACAAGTTTTTAATTTGGATAAAAAGGCTTGGCAGTTCTTCTATGCCTGACAGGAATCACTAAACCCCTAAATCAATTTGTAATCTACATTTAAAATTGGTTTACAGGGTGAATTTGCAGATTTCAAGAACTGAAAAAACTTTCAGTTTGGAAATAATTTAAATAGGCCTACCTCTTTAAATGTGTGTACTGTATTTATGTTGAGAAAACATTTTTTTTATTTCTTCAATAAAATTAATGTAAATTGTTCAATTGAATACAATGAAATTCACTGATTGATTAATTTTACTAAAGCTTGAGGTTTTTTTTCACAATATCTTTTCATTAGGCTAGCCTATTTTGTATAGCAAAGATTTTTCTTCAATTTACCAAATTTCCTTCTTTCCATCCTTTTTAGGTTCTAAAACAATCACTATCTTTAATTTACATTATACTGTTTTAATTTTCTGTTGATCGTAATTATCATTCTAATTTTAAATGGTTATTTTTAAATCTTATTTCCTCATACACTGAAGGTTTAATTATAAACAAACACAAATATTCAGTAACCCATTTTGCAGTTTTTATTTCATATACAATCACAAAAATATACTTTTATCTTATGATTTGGCATAGAAAAAACATGTTATGAAATAAAACTACTAAACAACTTTTCTACAATAACGAGACTGTCATTCCAGAACTACTCTTTTTACGTCTTTACTCACAAGTCTCAATAACCAACATGAACAAAGTTCTCTAAACTTTAAACTTTTCAAAATCATTACAATCATTAATTTTGCAACAATGCACTCAATTGAGAGCTACCATATCGTTCACTTAAACAATGTTTCACCAAAGTTAAAGCTTGGCCACCTAAAGTTCTACACAATTCAGATGGATCATTTTCTATTGTTACTGACAAATCAGGAATAAGTTCATTAATTTCAGCTGACCAATCATGAGCAAGAATAGAATTAGGTACAGTTATAAAGATAATACAAATTGAAAATAATGCAGCTTCCCGTACAGATTTATCGTCATGATATCTTACAGTTCGAAGTATTTCGTATAAGGCAGTTGCCATTTTTGGTACAATTGAACTATGAAGCGAAGAATGTAAAATGTTTGACAATGTTCTAATGAAGTGAGCGAGAACTAACGTGTCGCGTCCGAGCAAATCTAAAGTTCCGATATTCTGATCAAAATGTTGAAGTAGCGGAAAGAAGAAACTTCCACATACGGATGAAAAGCGATTTTCTGATGATGAAGTTTTTGTTGCCGGTGTACGACGTTTTGTTTTACTCTCTAGACGCTCTTGAATTAACACCGACCAGGTAGTCAGTTCAAATTCCTTTTTCGCTGTTTTCGTAGTTACAGTTTTCACTGGCTCAGATAATTCTTTCGCTGCTGCGGATAACGTATCTAAAATATCCATTCGCTGACGTAAATTAAAATTATGATCGTAAAACTGCTCGCACAGAAACGCAGCACATTGCTTTGGATAAGTAACAGTTACCGCTACCATTGAACCGAAACGTTGCATCAGATAATCATCCGAACTAAAATAGTTTTCCATATGAACGAATAACCTCAACAGGTCAATTGCTAACACTACGTCGTCATTGGGTAACTGTCGACGAATCAGATCCTCCGATACTTCTAAACTAACCATGAACTTATTTGCATCATTTTGATCACTAAGATTATCTAAAAGGTCACGTAAATACATTGGTTTGTTAGCTAAAGATAAAGGTACATCATGAGATGTGTCGTACGGAACAAAATCATCGTCATCATCACTATCAAGTACTGGAGTTTCTTTCGTCACAATTACGCTCCCACCGGTACTCTTAACATTACTTTCATTCACTTTAACAACAGTTTTGACACTTTCAACTTTCACTGGTATCACAGTTTCCTTTACATCACTGAATAACAGTTCATTAACCTTTTCTTCAACATTGAAATCTTGTTTCTGTTCATTATCCTCCACAACATTCAACAAACTTTTCATTGCTTTCACTGAATTAGTTTCTCGATATTCAAATTTCAACTCCTGACTGTTTGAATCGACAAACTTTGCTAGAACTTCCGCTACAACCATACCCGGCACCCTGGTGTCATTATTTTGAAACTCCAAATGAGCTTGGACTCCATTGATTAGTTTCTCATGTATTTGCATTGAGTAAGACACTGGTGCTGTTTTAACATGAGCAACTGATGCTATTAAAACTTTTGAGATGTACAAATGCTGCTCAGTAGGCATGTGTCTCAATGAACTCTTATCCGACCATACATCTAGTACTTTCACCAAAACATCAGTTATAAAAAGATTAGTTTTCATAATCGACACTAAGTACCCTACAATGTTCCTCACAATTTTATCATCATCGAAATATCGCCACAGTAACAACTTCACTGTTAAAACATGTCTCCATGACGCATTCTCCAAAACCTTTCCGCCGAATATTTTATTCAATACAGAATAATGCGGACAAACTTTAACAACAGGGACTACAAAACGTTCGATACACCTTGATGGCAATTCAGCCAGAACTGTTTTCGTTACCCTGCTCGTAACAAAATTAAATTTGGCATTGTCTCCGAGGATCATGAAACCTTCAGCTACGACATCACAATTCATCGTCATAACAACTTTCCCCAACAATTCACTTAATGGTTTAACATTACAATCAACACTATTGGAAACTGCAGCACATAATGCATCAATGGCAAGAACAATGGTACCAACAATGAATTTACAATACTTTTCTGGAACAAAGAAACCTTTAAAATCGTATTTCATTTTATTCGCAACTCTGTCTGGGAGTGAAATGATTAACTGCATTGTGTGATTCCAGTCGAAACTGCTCGATGTATCGATGTTTACGGATGCACGACATTGACGCACAATTAATGTTAACAGGGAGGATTTCATCCATTTTTCCAGCATCGTAACAATCATATTTAACGATGCTGTCAACTCCAAACTCTTAAGTTTCGTCACTAAGCAACTAAGCGCTGTACTTGGCACACCATTAATAACGAAATCTTCAACATCATTTTCAAGAGTTTTATTACAGTTCGCAAACAAACTATTCAACATTGGTCCGTAGAATTTCTCACAAAAAATCCCAGAACTCTCAGATAGTCTATCAACTCCCGAAAACTTCTGTGGTGTTTCTTCGTATGGCAAATACTTCTTAACTTGATTCAAAACAGTTTGTGGATCTTCGGGTATTCGTTCCAAGAGTTTCTTCAATTGTTCCGATACTGAAAGGTGAAATAATCCATGTATTTTTTCACTGTATCACTTGCGAGGAATTTAGTTCCAATAACACTCTGAAGATGGCACTAGCATCACTGTAAACTTCACAGACATGGGTTTTGAAGTCACTCACTGTGCAAAATATTACCAAATTATGATTAAATTGTGAAGACTGTGGGTCAACAACTTTCCTAAGTTATTATCCAAAGTAAACGTAACTTCTACTTGTTACAGTAATCGGTGGTAATTAGATGCATGCCATCATTGCTAATTGCTATATATCAAAAGATATGCTTTGGCAATCCTATACTAAAATCAAAAAACTATACAAACATTTTAAACAATGGACTGCAGCATCATGTAAATTGATTAAATTATCAAGCTATGTTTTCTGAAAGTCAAGAACACAAATTTATTGTTACTATTAAAAAATGCTAAATATTAAATATTTTTATACATAATTATTATGGTACGGTATTGCTAAATAAGTAAATATTATATTTTTAAAATTTAAATTTCAAGTGGTCATTGACTGATACACCACACATTGATATAAACAGAATGTCATGATATAGAATTAGTAGAGATGTGGAACAACAAATAAATGAAACACATTTTTACGGTAATTAAGTTTTCCAACATGTTTCGTGAAATAAATTCCCCATTTTCACAGATTTACTGATAGGCCCAAAGGTGTGTAATCCAGTGAAGCATACAACTTAACTTGATTATGTACAGTATCTAGCCTACTATCAGTGAATCCTAGAAAATGGGGAATTTATTTACCAAAACATTTTGGAAACTTGAGAAATACAGCGTGAGACAATGGTGAAAACATCTAGGTCTACCAAGTTTATGAATACCAGAAGTTCAAGAGTTAAACTAATAGAATACCATATTAACACCTTAGTAGACTTCTAAAAAACATAACACACTTGTAAGGTAGTTTGATAGTTTCAAAATTCAGTCACATGCAGTCTTTATCCCAAATAACCTTTAACAGAATAAAATTAAAGTATTACTGTGTTAACGCATGTAATTATTCAGACCTTTAGAAAGTGGTTTAGAATTCACTCTAACCCTAACATATTACAAAAATATAAATTTTATACTGTACCACAAAGTTACAAACAATAGATTCTTCAATCAATGTCTAAAATGGAAAAAATATTGGAACTAAATCCCTCACTTTAATCTCATGCAAATAATTAAAATAATTTCCTAATCTCCTACTTACGCCTAGATATTCTGTACGACTTGTGTCTCACATAGCTTACCTGAGGTATTTGTAGCATCTAGTAGATTAGGCATCATGGTATTTTGAGTAGGAAATGCTTGAATGGGTGAAGTGAGACCTATGCCCATTAGTAGATCACTATTTGACAAGGAGGGGGAAGCTGAAACAAATATAGGAATATAATGCATTTATTACGAGCCCAAGATGCTGTATCTTTACATTTATTAGCCTACTGCATGAATGGATAATTTACAACTGTCAGAAGAGTCCTTAAAATCAGAGTTGGCCACGTTTTTTCTACCCCCGGTAAAAACCGGTTTTTACCGTCCTGGGAAATATTCAGTTTTTCCCACAAGCGGGAAAAACTGGGAAAAACTCCCAATCACAATGGAATTAAAAGATTTAAAACTTTCAAAAATTAAATAATCTTAAAAATGCAAATATTTGGTATATTTGCCAATATTTTTTGAAGTTATTTCTCATAAAACTGTCAGACCTAGTGCACACTGAAATATTTTAAAATTCATTGTAAGGCACAATTCTGCAAAGGAGTCGAAAATAATCATGCCATCAACACAATTCCACGGTTTTTTCCATTACATCAACGTTTTTCCCAGTAAATACCAGTATTTCCCGGTTTTTACCAGTTTTTCCCGCCGGGATGGGAAATATTAGTTTTTCACGGGAAATTGCCAACCCTGCTTAAAATACAACAAAAAAAGTAGACTCCCGTTAAATAACTTGAAATTCGAATATCAAAAACTTGAGTTAAAGCAAGGTTCCAGCTTTAAAAGAAACCAAATTCCACTTGAAATTTCGAGGACTCACACTTCCCTTTTAATTACGGTATTACAAACATAGCAAGTTGACTAAACAAGAACAGTGTATCCATAGGGTGCCATGGTAAATTTTGGTACATGTAATTCTGAGTAAAATAACCCCAGTATCATAAATCAAAATTCCTAGATGATTATAACAATATACAGTTTACAGTCTTATCATAATCCGAGTTGCTGTTCAAAATTAAAAGTCTAGATATAACAGTTTTGTAAAATAATATGA
>JAQFYR010001315.1:0-10328 GCA_034694985.1 Campodea silvestrii
CAAAAAGTGGACATAGACCGTTCTGGCTGTCAGGTGACGAGAGAACAATATAAAATCGTGTAATACGCGAAAAAAATGTAAATCTTACAGTATATAAAAAATATTTCCCGTCTTAGTGTATGACTACAGCCATACTTCCTGATGCAAGTCTATTTAAACTTATAATAGTATTTTTATGCACATAAATCCCATGATTGTCGTATAAACTACCAAGAGTTGTTGAAATTTTATGGAACGAAAAAAATCGGATTTATTCACTTATACACTTAAATAGAACCAAAATATTTTAGAAAATATAAATTATTTGCAACTTTAGATCATTTCTATGCAGTTTTGCAATCTCTGAATAATTTGACATTTTAAAATTCTCTTGATTTATATTTCAAATGAAAGAAATTTATTTTTGATTAGTCTGACTGCACCAGCATATAACAGACATAAAAGTGAAATGACTTGCAACAAAGCGTTTGGTTCTTCTTGGAAAGAATTGTACTATGTTTGATCTTTCAGAATTCTACAAGTGTAACGTAATGTTATGTTACAGAAAGGATGTTGCGGTACTGTATGTATTGAAATTCAAATGATACAGGAATTTTGTTGTAGATATAACATAAAAAAGCTTGTATTTCTACCAGAGTTTCCAGTTGAACGTATAAAAAATATACTGTTATATAAGTATTTATATAGAACGGTATGTATAATTTGCACATCACGGTATTTATATCCACTTGATTTATTATGAGAATTAAAGTTCATATTAATTTAACATTGCAGTTTTTATTCTGATCACTTATGTAAATGTTTACACAGAATATAGTGCTTTCGAAAGAAGATGATTGATGTAAATCATTGTAAATTAAATTATTTAATTTCCATTTTGACTACAGAAAAAAGGTTATATTTTTCAGAAACCATTTGAACAGATACCTTTTGTATTGTTGTATTTCTGATTATTTGAAAAAAATTACAGCATCCGGTAAATATTTCATTACTGAAGGCTACTCATCCATCAACAAAATATATTTACTTATAGCCTAACGCAAATATAAATAAACTAATAAAGCTAGCTTTAACATATTAATTTATGATGTAACAAAATCTGCTAAACATGTCAATAACCAATAGACATTCGCAGTCTACTTTTTTTCATTGATGGTTCTATCAACAGAGTAAATAAAGTAATTTACGAAATCATCGACTTTTTCAAAATCAAAGTTTACCAATTTAATATTCTCGTCTGTTTTACGAGTTTAAGCTGATCTATTCTATACGAAGGAGTTGAGTAACAGTTTCTTTTATCACATATTAGCAAAAGTTTATTGGTAAATCCAAACTGGGATATTGTAGGAAACTCTGTGAAGTTGACGTTTTCAAACTTTTAAGTTTGAGTTTGGTATAGAAGGTTTGAGGTTTTCTGGATTTATATAAACTTTGAAACTCGTGGAGTTCTTAGAATGACACTTGACATGAGAATGTGATAGAATTTGATGGATTTTCCTTTCAAAGTTATGAAAGTTTATCTTTTAAAATATAACAAAAATGTACATGCTGCGAAACTTTAAATTTCACCTTTAGCTAGAAAGAAAATAACTCTCTAAATTTAGATCATGTTTCGCTATTAATTAAAACTATTCCGAGTTTCTAAAACGGGAATAATTAGTGATTATTTCTTTGAAATTTGTTAAGAAATAATATGATCAAACTCATTTATATGATCAAACTCATTATACAAAGTATTCGAACTTTCTACACATTGTACTCATCATATGAAGATATGATGCAATTCTAGCAATCTTTAACAGTAAAAGCATCAGTGTTGATGCTGAACTGAAGCTTACATTCACTTTCAGTCAAAATACAATAATCATTACCGTATCACATTATTATAGAAATATTTTACCATCAAGATAATATAGAGAAATGTTTCTAAATTCTGCAACTCTAGAAATTGGTGTTATTTTATTTCAATTTACAAATTTAATATCTTGTCATTCTACAATTGTAACTCATAAATAAAACCTTTTGTTATAGTAACATTTTGCAGAGTTGTACAGTCTTTCAAAAATGCAGCCCCTTTTTTCAAATAATGACTGGTCAGAAAGGTTTCAATGTAAGTGAACCGGAATTGAGTTTCTATTTTCATCCAAACGTTTATTCTGATAATTGAATTCTCTGTTATGTCATTTATTAATTCTTCCTTTGATTGGAAAATGGAAATACTTTCTTTTTCTTTCTGTAGAAAGTTTTGTTTGCAATTTCCTTGAAGATACATTATTTGTTCATTGATGCGAACGCTTTAAATTGAAATACGTATTATTATCATTACAACATTGTTTCAAAAATATTCTCCCTGAACAAGAAGCACGACATCTAAAACAAACCATCAAAAGAAATCGAATATGTATTTTATTTCTAGTTTTCTACCATAGTTCGTTCAGTATATGTTATATTCAATATACGTCGAAGTCGTTTCTCATATTCAGTTGTAATTCTCTTCTTTATTTTGAAAGCACTTTCTTTTCGTAGAAATCTGGAAGCACTCAACTTTTCTGGCGACCTTTCACCAACTATTTTAATTGACTTTGATGTCTCTGAAGAGCTGTCAGCACTTATCTGAGCAAAACTTTTCTTCGATGTAATGGTTCTTGAAAGAGAAGATACCTTTGAGAAACCATATTATGTTATTCTTGCTATCATTTTTAAACTTTTTTGTTATTTTTTATTTTCGTAAAAAAGTAAGTGCATACTATCGATTCAATATGAAATACCCAACAGGCATTTGGTGTACTATATACAACGAATTTCATTTCAGTCTCTTAAAAAGTATTTTTGTCAAGAAAAAAGAAAGATTGGTGAAAGGCAATAACAGTGACAGTGTCATGGTGTAGCTACATGTCGCCGACATGACACAAATAAGAACCCATGCCAGTGTTTCTGTATATGCACGAAGAAGAATGTAATGTATATCTTTTCTTTCTTTTTCATTACTTTATACCAACGAATTGAAAGAAGTGTGTGCTCAACACGAATGAAAAATTCAATTTCAAACACCAATACGCAAGTTTTTTTTATCTTTAAACCGCATCGTGAGCTTCACTGAATTTATACAAAAGAATGTGGTTATTTTGATCACAGTTTTCTTCTTCCGTTCAATGTCGAACACACTGTGGTATTGAGTAGTATATGAGAATCTATAATGTTAAAACGAAATCGCAGTATTCAGTAATAATAAGATACGTTTTCCAGAAACACACGGATATACAGACTCACTACAAGTACATATAATGTTAAAATGAAATCGCAGTAGTCAGTAAAAAAACAGATACGTCTGCAAGAAACAAGTGGATGTACAGGCTGACTACAAGATGAAAACTTTGTATCACTGAACTAAAAAGTTCATCCTCATTTTTTTAATTAATATTACATAATATTATAAAATGCAGCCAGAAATAAATTAAAGTAAGTTCGGTAGGTTCGAATTTTCTTTTATTATTTGATTTATTTCTGCTATTACATGTTGAATATAATAAAACCAGAAATGAATTAAGTTAACTGTTAAGCCGGTAGGTTTATAACATCTCAGCTTAGATAATGATGTTATCTAAATGTATGTTGTGGTATTCGTAATCTTTAATATCCGTGTGTATTTCGTTAAAATAAAAAACAAGAAGCACGAATGTGTAATATCTCGATGAAAATGTCGAAAGAGATCTAAATTATTATTTATACCGTGTTTCAATTTAGAGTCAAGATCCCTAATCACCACCATAATAAAGGTGGACAGCATCATGTAAGATATAAAGAGCTATCAATCATTTGAAGAAGACAAGCACGCGAGAAGTTCTAAAGGATTCTTCGTGATGAATTGGAACACAGTCTTACATAATTTATATTATTTTATTTATAATGTTTAGCAGTATTTAACCACTTAAAATACAAAAGGGTGCAGTTAAAATTTTCAAAGAAGCTCCTTTAATTAACCATTTGAAATACTGCACATGATAAATGTAATGACAGCAGAAATTTATCGTTACTGATACGAACGTAACAAATAATTACTTGATTCTTTATTTTATTTATGTGGGAAGTAAATATTTATTCTTACAAAGTACAACATGCTTCAAGTGTCTTATTACCTTCCAGAGTGTAAGTCATTTATTATCCCAAAGCAAGGAAAAAAGAGCTCTTTTAAATCCATCTCGAACAAAAGAACAGAAGGAAAGACTGAGAAATGTAAATGTTCCAACAAATCTAAAAGAAGAATAGAAATGGAACGTTATTTCGATTAGGAGTGACAAGTTTTGTATCTTGAAAAATAAGTAGGATGTGGCTGCAATCTCCGAAAGCACAATAAAGAAGATTAATTTTGAATTGCTTCCAAAGTAAAGACAGCAGCTTTTTTAATGCATAAAAGTTATCTGTCTGTTTTAGAAATGTGAGAAAATCTTGATGTATATTGGAGAAAAAAGGAGAAGAAATTATCATGGTGGGTTAATGATGATTACCTTTCTTTGAAGTGAAGTATTAGTTGCTTAATAATAATTATGTTGTGTGTGTTTTTGTATGAAACTGAAATATGAAGTTTGGTAGCAAGAATGATTACATGTTTATTGATTGATTGTGTTGAAGCGTGTTAACATGCTCGCGTGACTTACTCTATCCCTCGTATACATTCTACACAGCTTGGAGATGTATTTATCATCTGTTATTGATGAAGTCATTTACTTCCTGTGATTTTTCAAGACATTATATGATAAAATAACAAAGAGTATACGTCGTATTTCTATTTACCGATATCATACCAATTATTCTAGAGTGAAAATATTAAAGTCAATATGTAAAATCAATGCATATATAAATGAACCCAGATCAACAAAGAACTTTTGGAATAAACATTATGAGGTTTATTTAAAAAGATATTGCAGTGCATTGAATTGGAAGTGTAAAATGTATTTATATTTAAAAAATAAATGTATTATTTACAAATTTGTTTAGTGCTGAATAAAGTGTATTATTCTACAGTATGTATGCCTATAATTTAAACATGAAGAATGGAAACTATATATTCATTAAAAACTTTAGTTGATGTATAAATCAGTGTTGTCAATATTATTAACGAATAGACAATTATATCAGTGTGAATTAAATGACAAAATGGCGTCTGACGCATATTTTAACTTTATGTAAAAAGAAAAAAAGTAACTTGTTATTTCATTACCTGTCAGATTCGTGAAAAATAAATTAAAAAACTTTATTTCAGGAAAATAACTTAGAAAAACATTGTGTCTTTCAATGGCAAGAAGTTAATCTTTTCTTCTCTTATTTTTTATACAGAATACTGTGTATACAGTTTACATTTTATAGTAATGGAATTTTAGCTATTAAATTAAATAAAGTTTTATATTTTTTTACCGATAAAAAATAATCCAGTGTGTTCATAGATGTTGCATTTAAAAAAGCATAATTATTACTGGGAAAAACTTAACCTGGTTAATACGAATATACAACTAATATCTCTGTATGTTTACATATGCACAATCAGTCAAGCTATACTGCTACTTCTTCAGCAGTATTATTTGAATCCATGCTACTGATTTGTCAAAACTGTACAATAAAGTATTTTAAAGCTCTTTGAAGCGGAGCAAAATCTGACTTGACAACTTGTCATAAAAACAAAACCTGAAACATTCTAGTGTTAAAAGAATATCATTGCAATGTGGCACTCTTTACCGCAAATAAATTGCCCAAAATGAAAAGAGCCCGAAAGTGTCATTGTAACTTAACCGAAAGAGAGAAGTCTTGAACTAACAGTCCAATACTTTTTCCCTCTTTTTTTTTCAGAAGTGCCAAGCTATCCACTTGAAACAGTAATAGACCAAGTAAATTCCACTTCACATCGTCAGCAACGATCTCTTCATAACTTTTCAGAAGACGAATTTACAACTGAAGGTAAAGTGCACACTTTTTGAGTTTAATCCTTCAAACGTTTTTATAGTACCTTCGCTGTAAATTCTATTTCTATAGGCAGTGAAAAATTAGGAGAAAATGATTTTGATATTCGGTGCAAATAGTCTTTGTATTTTGTCTGCTTTTCGTCATTTTTTTTTAATTCTGGAAATTTAAAAAGTTTTCTAAAGTTGGTTGATGAGAATGTTTTCAAATTAAGCTTGGTAATTAAATAATCATTTAGAAAGTTTACTATTTTCAGCGCTATAAGTAACTGATTTTCTGTACATCACAAGGTTTCCGTGCAACTACAGTAAATTATACTTTCATTTAAGATATTTTTTATTCTATGTTTCTTCTCTGGAAACGCTACTTTCGTCAGAACTGCTTCCTAAAATTAACTTTGTATACATGCAAAATTATAGAGCTATAAGAGTATTAATGAAAACCGTCTTTTGAATAATCTTTGCAGAACATAATGCTTTATGAAAGAAAGTTTAATCTCTTTAGGAAAAATTTGCACCTCTATAAATAACTGCGAAAAGTTTCACTACGCTTGTTACCGGAATATAAGACTTGTTAAGTGAAAGAGTATTAAATGAAAGCGAACTTTTTCTGAATTTAATGCGGATTAAATATTAATAGAAAGGAAATTGTGTTCAAATTACTTTCTGCTATGACAGCAGTAACCGTTGTATAACATGTCAAGAACAGTCCAACGAAAAGCTGAAAGTAGGTGTACTGGTTATTTATAAAATCTAAGTGCGAGTTGTGTAACGTATTTGATAAACGTACGTCTTTCGAATTTCTGCCAACTTGTGGTGGATTAAGAAAAAAAGTATCACCATAATGAGACTAGCTAATTCATTTGTCAGAAATATTTTAATATCAAACAAAGTATATATCTTTTTGCATTTGCAATCAAGAAAAAGGTAGTTCGCAAAACCTAAATTAGTAATAATGTTTATAATTCAGAAGTGCAGAGTAGTAAAGTTTTAAGTCGAAATATACCAAGTAACAACCAAGTTTCGCGCTATACAACTGGTATATATTTCGACTGACAAGAATAATGAAATGTAACAATAATTATTTGTTGTTCTTAACGTTTGTAGCAATAAATATTTACGGCTCTTAGAATTATTCAAGGCTTTCAACTTTTGTAACAGTTAATTGCTTTGTAATATATTCCTTGTGTAATTTCAATATACCATCCTTAAGAATCTCCAGCCAAATAGAAATCATGGCATCACCTAAATCCAATTTTATACGATAGAAATTATACTGCGTGAAGGCAGGTTTATTCAGAGATGTAGCTAGGATTTTCCAAACCGGGAGAAGTGGACCCAAGAAAAACTGAATTTGTAGCCCAAACATTGCCCAAGTCCTGTGAGGACGACAATTTTACTGACAATAAGCAGTTTTAAAGCGATTTTAACAAATATTTTCAAAATTTCTTCATTTTTTTCTACTTTCCGTTTATACTTTTCCTTGTTATTTTTATTTCCGATTTTCTTGAGGTGGGTTTGAATCACCAAAACCCCTATTCCATGTACCAGGGTTTAATGATATTTTAAATATAAAAGAGGTTAATGTCTACTTAAAATATCATTCAACTTCAGTTTTTTTGTTTAAATGTAATGTTGAGAAGAAATTTAAAATCCAAATAAACAAAGTAACATACCCTAGATGTAAATAAGCAAAAATGGAAATTCCAGAAACGAAAAAAATAAACTGAACACCTAAAAAGAAAGATGTGTGTGCACATCAACAAATAGCTTTTCTTTCACACTGTGAGACATGAAATGACATGTTGGTATTAAACACAGAGCACCGCATACTGTTTATTCGAAACATTCCTCAATATCTTCTCTCGGGTTCTATTTCATTTTTTTCCAATCACAGCAAAACTGATTGATCACAAGAAAGCATTGCTCCAGAAAATGGACTTTATTTGAAATGCTTTTCACAAAGTTAATATCCGGAATTTCAACAGAGGTACAGTTTGAGAAAAGATTTTTTTTGTTAACTCGCATTTATATAAGAAGCTGATTTGAAGTTTGTCAATAACGGATGATGATACTTTATTGGTTGCAACACGTTTGCTGCTGGAAATCTGTTGTGAAATTTGCTGATGTGTTCGAAACGTAATCACAGCACATTAATTGAGGAGAACGTTATTTTTTTTTTTTTTTTTTTTTTTTTTTTTTAAATAGCACTATATAGGCTACATGGGCTTCGTTAAAATAAATTACAAAACAATTTAAGTCAAAGAAATAAAGAATATGTAGTTGTATATTTGTTTTTTCTCTCAAATTTAAGAGACGTTTTTAACATACTATTGATTATGATAGTAATTAAAAGTTCATTTGTTTCCTTTCCTGTCAGTTTTATTTGATTTATTTTTCAAGTGATAATCCCGCCTGTACACAGAACGACTTGCTGTATCCATTTTTTTTTAACTCGCAATCATAATTATGGATGAGTAAACTTTTTTCTGTTTATTTTCAAGAGAGCATAAATTCCGTTCTTTTTCCCGAAACGGCACCTAAAACTGCTTTAAGTTTCGTTTATACTAGACTCTAGAATCACACCTTATGTGTCAAGCGCACTTAAGTATGTGCAAAGATATTAATGAAAGCAGACCTTACTGCCCTTCACCTTAACCTCCCTGTTCTTAAGAAAGGGTATAGCTCTATAGCATCGCTTCCCACGTTGTGGTTGACTCTATTTTCTCGTGTTCTTCAGAAGACGCTACGGTACTTCAGGTGTTGTGAATCTCGTTCAAATCAACGTATTTAATGGATGTGTGATCAAACTAGTAATTGTCTATTTGCAGTGCTGTTGTCCTATGTAATTCAAGTTTTAATTTATTCAACCTACCATACATCTGCAAACTGATTTGATTATTTTCAAGTATGCATTTCTGATATTGATTTTGAGAAAAACGACGATGGAAAAAAAATTGCCATACTGAAAACCGATGGGCTGAGAAAGAGTGTTTCCATAGATAATTTAGAGAAAATCGGTAGTGATTGTAACCAAACTAAAAGGGAACAAACTTTAATTCGTGCTGATATTTACACCGTTCTTGCATTAAAAGATGAGGGCGTATTTTTATAAGTCTAAAGTGTGCATAATTTACAACGGTGTTACGTTCATTATTTCTCAAAAATTTTGAATTCACAAAGCAAAATCAACATCCTATACCGTACCTCGCACCCACAGAAGTTAACTCGAGTTGACTGTGCAACAGATAAAAACTATATTTCCCCATGCGCGGAGCTCCACTGTCCTGATGATCGCGGAAATGACCAGCACCAACGTACTATACAGTCATGCACATGTACAGTATGTCTCTTCTAGACATTAATTTGTTTCATAATTAATCACTCCGGTCACTAAGACCTTGCTCCATTTAAATTTAATTAAGTAAAGGGAAGTTTATGACCGTCAAATTGCGCTTCTCTACTGATGAGCAAGAAATTTACCCCTACGATTTCGATTTCGTCTTCCATTGTAAACCTTCATTACACTGTTTTATACGCTTGTTGTAAACAAAATAGTCAAACGTCATGACGATACGATGGTCTGTTTTTGGTTTTATTGTCCTGATAAAACCTTCCAAATTGCTTCCTTTACCAAGTTTCGCCATTTTCGGGTAGGACATGTAGCAGTAAATTGTTTGATTAAGGATTCTGTTATTTCTCTGTACGGTATTACAACTTGTTATATGATCACTTTTAAACAGGAAACGACACTTGCGTTGAATTATAAATTACCAAAGAATGGTATACGAAAATCTCTTATGTAATATTATAACAAAGATATCCCAAGAGATTCAAAGTACAGTTTGAGTAAACCTCGGTAGAGTGATATTTTATATATTTTTTAAATGCAAATTGGTGTTGCTTATCTCATGGTAGACACGCTTTATAATTATTGTAGACAGCAAATGATTATAAAAGTAATAAAGTACGTGTAGAAAGAGGAAATAAAAGCATTACTCCAAAAAGCTATTCCTATGTTTAGCAGTATATACCAATTATGAGATGGATTACAAAAATGTACGTCAGAATATGTGCCGTTTTACTTTATGATTTTCATGTCTGCTTATTTTAATCTACTCTACCAGTTTTTCAAAAGCGGATAGAAAGATACTGTGAATGAGGATGCACGTGAAACTACTTTAATTTTGACACTCGTTGATTTGGCTTTAAACTAAGATGATATATAGAAATGATCTCATACTAGACTTACACTAGAGAATCTCAATATTTATTTTCAACTTTATTTCAACTGAAAACAGAAACAAAATAACATAAGTTAATATTAATTATTGATAGTTGCACACACTTTTGACTTTAAGCTAACTTTCAGGCACC
>JAQFYR010001316.1:0-10327 GCA_034694985.1 Campodea silvestrii
ATCAGCAAAATAGTTTAAAAAAGCTTGATTTATTTCGTGTGCATCTGTAATTAATGTACCATCAACCATTAAGTTATCAGGGTGAGTATATGTTTTTTTGTTTCCAATAACAGTGTTCACTGCAGCCCACGTATCTTTAATATTATCTGTACAATTAAATAGTTTTTGATAATAATTTCTCTTTGATTGTCTGATAGTATTAGTTAGAAGGTATTTGTATTTTTTAAACATCATGATTTCCTCTTCTGCATTCTCGTTTTTAGGATTCATGAGTGTTTTGTATAGGTTGTTCTTGTGGCGTATTGATTGAAGAATCCCTTGTGTTATCCACGGCTTTAATATTTTGGTAGTTGTAGGTTTTCCAACTGATTTAATACCATGTTTCTTTTGTTTCAAATGAAAACTACAATCATCTTGAAGTTTTAATAGTTTTTGTAAAAATGCAGCAAATGAAAGTTCTATGTCATTTGTTGAGATGATTTTAGTAGTATTCGTGAATTTTCCTATTTCTGGTGATTTTAATTTAGAGTATAGTTTACGATAATTTATTACTTTCCTTCTTGGTTGAGTGATAATCACCTTTTCTTTATGTTCAAAATTATTATACTTGTTAAAGAATTGTACAGTTATCGGATAGTGATCTGTTATATCCAGCAGTTGAACATTAGCAAGATGTTGAAATGGTAAATTGCTATAAATCAAGTCTATTAGTGATTCAGAAGTGAAGTTTACTCTCGTTGGAGCATTGATTAATTGCTTCAATCCATGAGCCGTAGTTACATTATCTAGCAAAGTTGATGTACGTGTATGTGGGTCTAGTAAATTTATATTGAAATCGCCTAAAATTAAAAGTTGTTTTTTATTTATGTTGCAATCGTGAAGAAAGGTATCAAATGAAATAATAAAATTGTTGATTGTATCGTTACGAGGAGGTCGGTATATCGCACAGAGTGTAAATTTAAGGATATTCTTATTTAAGAGAGTTGATAGATTTATTACTATATTTTCAGAATGCTCAATAGTATTGTAAGTAGTATTAAGTATATTAAATTTATTATGAACGTATACCATAACCCCTCCTCCAGTTCTGCAGTCCCTGTGTACCATAATGTGTTGGTAGTTATCTAAAGTAAGAAAATTATTGTTTTTTGAATCTTTAGTCCATGTTTCTGTTAGCACAATTACATCATATTGTTCATTGGTGTTTTGTAGATTAGCTAGGAAAACTTCAAAATTTTTATATACACTACGTATATTTAGATGAATAACACTCAAAATAATATTGTTTGTTTCTGCCATTGTGGATTATGTAAATTTAGTTCAGTACAATAAATGTAGGTAATTGTTTTTTACGCTATATTGTCAATATCTTCAATCGATTCAATTATTATAGAAGTTGCTTCATTGTCTTTTTTGGCTAAAATTTTACTGTTGTTAACCCAGCAGTAATCCCATCCTACTGTTTTACATTTTTGTTTAGCATTTCTTAATATATATTTTTGTGTAGGCGTAAGATGTTCATTAACATAAATGTTGGTATTCCCTGTAAGTTCTAAATCAGATGAGGTGAGTAATTTATTGTTATTTTTCTTGAATTTAGAAAAGGCTTGAAGCATGCTTATTCTGTGTCTTCTAGTGTTAAATCGAACTACAATAGGTTCTGGTAGTTTTTTTAAATTGTTTTTTATTGGGACACGATGTGCTGCATCAATATCTGTAACGTCCATATCAATACCTAAGTGTTTAGCAACCTTTAAAACAATCTGTTCACAATCATTAACATCATCTGGTATTCCAGCGATTTCCAAGTTTTGTTTACGTGAATATTTATGTTGATCCTCAATCGATTTTTTATTTACATCCACTTTTGATACAACTGAATCAAGGGAGGACTTATAAATATCGTTAGCAGCTTGAAGGTCTTTGTTCTTTTTTTCCAAAGTTTCTATTTGCTTTTTCAAATCATCATTTTGTGATGAAAAAAAATCCAAAGATTTCTCAAGTTCTTGAACCTTTGCTAAAGGGGCATAACTTGTTGACACCTCTAACTTAAAGTCATTGATTAGTTTCAATAATTCTCTACAGTTCGACATCTTAATATTTGTTATTGAAAAAGTTATTATCAATTTTTTAAAATGTTATTATAAATATGAAAAACGAAAACAAAACGTTTTATTGATAAACAAGGAAAAATATATCAGTGCTTGAAGTCCAATCTAATGCAGCACAGAAAGTCAAACGCCCGAAGACAGCAGTGAAATCAGAACAAGTCAATGTTATAAATTATTAAAACGTAAATTTTTTACACAATATCGTAATATAATCACCGTATTGCTTCCCAGAGCAAGACAGGAATTACGAGTTATTTTAATCAAACAAATGCATATACTTGTGAATCAAATTTACGGGGAAATTAATCCCACGCCAGTAGTTCTTTGCTTACAAGTAAATTAATACTGCGGCAGAGGCTCAAGTATAAGATTTTGTTATCTACAACAACCCGCACCCACACTTCATACCCCCAGAAACAATACAGCAGTTAATATAAGACACCATGGTCATAATATTATAATAAAATTACCTAATTCCACTTACTGTCAGGAGTGATCGAAAAACCGAACTGCACTGTTCAGAAGTCAACAATGTGATGATTGAATAGGTGATTTTGAAATATTATGAAATAATAAGTAGTACAATTATTTATTACGAGCATGCTGACCAGGCCCGGCGCCAGGGGGGGCAGGGGGGGGGGCTTGAGCCCTTACAAACACTTGTGTTTGTAAGAGGTGTTCAAACACGTAATAGGTCGGTAGTTCTTTGGATCTGAGAGATCTCCATCCTTTATTATTATTATTATTATTATTATTTTTGTATTGCTTTTTTGCTCTCATCTAATGGTGGTAAATCATTATGTGGGCCTAATGGCATACACATAAATCTGCTTTTGTTCAACACTCTTGCGTTTGTAATAGCACCTTTCTGATAATCCTACAGGCTTCCACGATTGTCGCTCTCTGAACTTTGAAAACAATGTATTGTGGAAATTTGATCTTGTCTAAGATTTTGAATTGCTTTTCATGAATAAGGCCATTCACTGAGACAACAACCGGAATCACTTGCACACATTCCAAATGCCACATAGATCTTATTTCTTCAGACAAATCTGTGTATTTCGTAATTTTATTGCTGAAGGTGGATGCCATGTTGTGGTCATTTGGATGTGCCAAATCTATTAAGTAACCTGTTCTGCTTTTCTTGTCAATCATTATAATATCGGGCGGGAATATTGGCGAGAATGGTTTTATCAGTTATTACAGGCCAATCCCAGTATAATTTGTAGTGCTCGTTTTCAAGAACTGGGTTAGGATTATATTTATAATACGGCGTTGAATCATCCAGTAGCTGAGTGGTGTTAGCTAAGTACTGGTGAACAATCCCTGCGGACAGGTTGTGTCTATGCAAATATTCTGTATTTACCAAATGTGTACAGGCAGATGTTAAGTGCTGGATTGTTTCTGATGAGTTGTTGCACAGGCGACAGAGATCGGATACTATATCTCTTTTTTCAATATGTTTTTGGTAATTCCTCGTACTAATTACTTGGTCCTGAATAGCCATAATGAATCCCTCAGTCTCTGCATAGAGTGTGCCACTTTGCAGCCATTTTGTAGACATTTTATGAGACTGAGCCAAAGCAGCAGGAAATCTTCCATGCATTGGCTTTTCTTTCCATGTCTTGGTGCTATCTTCATCAGTTGGTATAACTGGTAGTTCCTCAACTGTTAGATTCAATGGCGAAAAATTGCTATCTATGTTGACAATTGAACTATGTAAAGGAGATGTTGCTGCTTTTCTTTGAAAGTATTGTTTCAGGTTCGATATTTGACTGAGGAGCAACGTTTCAAGGTTGATTAGTCCCCTACCTCCTTCTTTCCGACTGATATAGAGTCGTTCAACAGCTGATTTTGGATGAAGAATTCGGTAATCTGTAAACATAGTTCTTGTTTTTCGATTTAACGCTTGTACGTCTGTACGACTCCATGGGACCACACCAAAAGAATATGTAAGTACAGGGATGCACCAGGAGTTAATTGCCTTTATTGTGTTCTTTGCATTCAAATTGGCATTTAGTGCTTGTTTAACTCGCTGAATGTACTTTTGCTTTAAATTTTCTTTGATCTTTTGAGTTGACATTGTCAACGACTGGTGGATCCCCAAATATTTATATGTTTCGTCGTTCTGTAATGATGGAATTTCTACTGGAGACATTTGCAATGAGATATTTTCTTTTGATTCAATTTTTCCTCTCTTTACAACTATGGATGAGCATTTTTCTATTCCAAACTGCATCTTTATATCAGAGGAGAAAATTGCTGTCGTTTCTAATAATGATGTCAATTGTGATTTATCGGAAGCATACAGTTTGAGGTCATCCATGTAGAATAGGTGTGACAGCTTTGTATCTTTATCAAGTCTATAGCCCATGCCGGTATCTTTGAGTAGTTTGCTTAACGGATTTAGAGCCAATACAAACCATTTTGGACTCCAGCAATCACCCTGAAATATCCCGCGGCGTATTTTGATCGAGTCTGACAGGAAGCTTAAACCAGGAAGCGACAAGCTTAATTTTGTTGACCAAGAATTCATGGTATATTCCAAAAAGTTCATTATCGTCTCATCAATTTTATAGATTCTTAGTATTTCCAAAAGCCATGAGTGAGGTATTGAATCGTATGCCTTTTGGTAGTCGATCCATGCCATTGCTATGTTCTTTGATCGTTTTTTGGCTTGTTTTGTTGCTATTAAATCAATTATGAGTTGTTCTTTACAGCCTTGTGAGTTCTTAGTGCATCCTTTTTGCTCTTCAGTTAGAATACTGTTCTCTTGTAAGTAGCAATCCACTTTAGCTGATATAATTGATGTTATTATTTTGTAAAGGGTGCAGAGACAAGTAATTGGGCGGTAATGTTTTGGATCGTCTGTGTTGTCTGATTTTGCTTTAAGATATGTAATGCCTTGTACTAAATACTCGGGAATAATTTCTGGTGATTTTATAATTAAATTGAGTTGATGAAGGAGTTCATGATGCAATGTTGTTAAATGTTTCCACCAATAATTGTGTATCTTATCTGGGCCAGGTGATTTCCAGTTCTGTAATTTTCGCAGTTATTATTATTATTATTATTATTATTATTATTATTGAAACATTATAATGCACCTTTCGTCAGAGTAGTACTAATGCGAAATAAAAACTATAATTATAATGCTTGTGTCCTGCTTTCCAGTTCTGATTCAGACGACGAAGTTGCTGTCTGGTAATAAAGGGAAAATAGTGTTCACTGTACATCGAAGACGATCTACTTGGTTTTCAACATTAGCATGGACTTTTTGTATTGCTGTAATGTTAAGAAAAATATATAACGTATAAAGCGTACCTTTGTATTATTATTATTATTTAAATTCATGTTACCAAAATAATTATCCTATCATCAATAATGTTGCAACGAAATTTGTCGTTTATTAGTTGTCGTGTAGTTAATCCATAACCGGTTTATTTCTGCAACCGATTAATTGGTTCGGTTACTATTATTACGTTTTCCATTTATTCCAAATTTTCTCTTTTGTTTCAATCCCGGTATTTTGAGTTCTGGAAGTCGTAGAAACAAGTGGTGTACGCCGTTACAAAGAGCGGATGTTGCACATACTGTAATATCAGCGACGTATGAAGTGGCCGAGAAATGCATTTCGTTCGATATTATGGCACTTATTCTTCTCAATTGAAGAGATGTCAATCAACTCTTATTTAGAAAGTTTTCAAAACTGTCTATCGGTTTCTTTTATTGTATCATTTGATCAATTTAATAATATATATTTATTTATTTGTTCCATTGGTATAAATAGGCCAGTGGCCCGTTTTACACAATACAGGTTATAATGAGTGCAAAATTCAAATATATGACAATGATTTAAGATATAATATATAAAATACATAAAAATGAAATAAACATAAGGGGGAGGAATATTGAAATAAAACTAGTATGAAACATTAAAAAAATGTGTATGGAATTAATCAATTAATTAAATATAGGCAATAGCTTCTTTAAAGAATTTATCCAATGAGATTACATTATTTAACGACAATGAAAATAAGGCATCGTAAAAGGAAAACTCAGGCAACCACCAATGTAAATGTTTAAAGCGTGAACTTTCTTTGTTAATAATGAGACTTTGCTAAGCAGAGTTTTCGAAATAATTGTGTAATTTAGAAATCGTAAGGGTCGAATTTGTGTAATATTTTTGAGTAAAATATGCCATTTGATGCTACTTTTGTAGGGGAATTTTAAACAAATGTTCTTTTTTTCCCTCTCTTTTATATTTTTCTTTGTCAATATTATTATTTTTTGGAAAGGAGAGTTTGAACCAATAAGACATAAATTAGGTTGGGGAAAGAGGCAATCTGATCTGAAAATGATCCTCTTTTTCCGCAGTTTTTCTTTCTTTTAAACTTCTGCTTTTATATTGCCTCAGGAGCATCAATGCCAGACCATCCTCAAATTAGTAGATTTTTCATAAAAAAAACTTCTGTTTTTATTAATAACTAAAGAGCATCATTGAGGCTTATTCACAGAAGGTTCCAAATCACATATCCATGTCCTACATTTAAGGTCCAATTCTTACCTAATGTTTTCGTATCAAGTCCATTATTGGAAGAATGTTGAAGAACTTCTCTTAAAAATGCACACAAATGAATAATCACATTCTGGTGGTGAACTGATAGCTGAGATAAAATCTGAAAAGAAAAGATGTTATTTAAATATGAAGAGGAGTCAAGATGTACATCACCACAGAAAAATTCTATTTATCAATAGAATCCAATAAAAAAGTAAGAATATAAAAACCAAGCAATTGCTTCGATTATTAACAGCTGAACAAAATTCTTAGGATAAGTTGAGGTAAGCTGTAATGAAAGAGGATTTCTTCTCAACAAAATAATTATAATTTTCAAAACCAGTTTCGAGATTACAAAAATCATCATCAGTAAAAAAATTTGGAATCAATTAATCTCAATTAACTCTAAATTTATTTTCCTGAATGTGTTACCAGTTTCTCACTGATGACTTTGTAAAATCGAAACCAGTTTGAAGATTATTAGCAGCTGCTTAAGAGTCCTAGCAATGGCATGAATCTTCAAGTAATTGCTGAAGTGTTTCTCTATTTAACTATCCTAGCACTTGCTGGAAGTTTTCAGTACATGCTAGTACTTTTAAGCAACTGCTGGCAGTCGAAGAAATTGTTTGGATTTTATTCAACAGACTCAAGACGTAAACGCAGATAAAAGAATGTTTTCCAAAAATCATCTTTTTATATAATTATTGAGTTAATAATTTTGTTCCCAGATGAATAAACCATAATTCTGTAGGTATCTCACCTGTTTGCACTGAATATAATTACTTGCTACTTCCAAACATCTTGGATGAAGTGCATATGGAATGATGGGTTCTGGACATGATTCAAGTAACAAAAGTAATGCTTCAGCTACAGAATGAACACTCCCAGCTAACATTCAAGTTAAGGTAACAAATACAAAATAGTCCACTTACACAACATAACACATACATCTTCATGAAAACTACATTGTAGGTTTTGCCGTTCAACTTGTAACCACAATAGAATGATAACGTCTATTGTTCCCCGGCTGCGCCTGGAACCAAAAAAGTACACTAGTACTGCACAAATTCTGCAGGTGGAGTTACCATCGGGGAAAAAAGAGAAAATCTATGATGGTAACTCCACCTGAAGAATTTGTGCAGTACTTCATCCTCAATGCGCAGCCAAAGAACAAAGGACTATATTATTCTATTGGGGTTACCATATTCAATGGTTTTCCTGTACATAATGAATTGTAATTTTAATTAAGATATGTGCCTATCATTATAAACTTTATCATTTGGAATAAAATCAAATAACACATCTTAATGAAGTTAAGTAGCTTAAAAAAACACTGGCAAACTATAGCCTAATCCTTTCTGTAGATGGTAATTTATTGAATCGAGCATAGCATTCAACTTTTCCATAGGGAAAACATTAGCCTTGTAAAATATTAAATTTTGAAAGATTTCCATACATTATCAATTGTCTCTGCTCATTTGACGCAGCCCTACAATGCACATAAAATTGCGTATACCAGTAATACTAATACCACAGGCTATTTTGAACTATTTCTATAATTGCTTGGAGTATCGCATGTTCGCATCACAACAAAGCCATTTAAAACCCAGTCTTGCAAACTTATTGCAGGTCAGAACTGTAAAAGGATACGCACTGGTTCTTGGAGTGAGCCACTGTCTAACCAATCTCTAATAAGGACAATTTCTGAGTGAAGTCCTGGTTGTTCAAAAAGATGTTCCTGATCCATCCCATAATGATATAAATGATTTGTAAGCAACCACAATTCTTTAGGAACTTCATAAGGTTGGCTCAGAAAGGCACTTGACTTTACACATTTACTCTCCTACAAAAAACAACAGAATGATGTGAAATTTCTTTCAACAAGAAAAAATATGTAACTACTTACAATATCTGCAATTTTTCCTGCAGGTACTTCATCAATAGGTTGAGAAATATACACTAATGTTTCTATAGAACATCCAAAGCAACTTCTTTGATATGTGCCTGAAATATTTGGTTTACATGTTTATTACTTTTCCATTGTTTTCATACACTTTTCTTAGCTTACCTGTTACAGTTATGAAAAGGTCCTTTCCACCTTCTAAATGTAAAACTAAAATATCATAAAGCTTATCTTGACCAGAATTCAATTTCCATGCAGTTTTCTTGTCAACATATATTTCTAAAACTACATCACATTTTTCACCTGAAAAATTAAGTCTGTGACTGAACAATACAACAAGAATAGAAAGTTATTGCTGATGAGAATATGAAAAACACCAGAACCTCACATATAAATAATATATAATTACTAGCATAAATGATCATTTCTATAATCAGATAATGCAGGTTTCAATTACATTCAAGTCCAACATATCAGTATTGTATTAGAAAATGTATAACATACTTTATTGCATAGTCCTGATGATTTGATTTATAAAAAGAAGCCCTTAATTTTACTCAACATATTTTTCAATGGTTCTGCTACAGTAATGTGCAAAACTAGACTGCACGTAATAAATTATTTACTTGATATTAGATAAATATTGCCCAATCATAAGTTCGTTAGTTGCTACAGACACAAAAGTAAGTGATTGTGAGACCTGCCACTGATTTTGGAATAGGTAGAACTATGTACTACACAAAGAGATCAAAAGGTTTCCTCTCTTAAATTAGTTAAAACTAGTATTTTTTTAATAACTTATATTAGCATACAACTTCTGAACAATGTGAAATTTAAACTGTGACTGTATTTCTCAAATTCCTTTATATTACATAATTATTTCATACATAATCCTTCAAAATGCAATCCACATGAGTATTATAGTCACTTAATGCACCTTCAATCTATACTTAAAATAAAAACATACCACTTCAACATCAGAGAGTTTCAGATATTGAAATAATGTGTTACTGTTGTTATGATTAATTTTGCAGTTGTGTATCTACACACATGCATTTTCTTATAATCACTATGACAGTTTAATGATTCAGTATTTCTGTCCCAATTAGTCCGCTATATGAAATATTTCAAAAGTTATCAAGAAAATCTCACTAAATTAAGAAAGTATTGAACATTCCCTCAGAAAATACAGTACAATGACAAGAACAACAGTTTGAACATCTGGTTCTAGGTTACCATCTTTTTCTGAAACATATTTTACTTCATTGGAAAATAACACATTTTTTTCTACATCCATTTGCTAATAGTCCTAACCACATCATGTACTGTGCAGCCATTTGCTACAGGCATTATTCACAAGAAAGAATTTGAATTGAATTGAAGTGAAATAGAAATTTCAATTCAATCTTGTGTGCTCTACAATCAATTGAACTCTGCATCATAATTGTAGCATTGACAATTTTTTTTGGATTAATATGAATTTTGTTTTCTCTCTAAAATCAGAGTTCCAGGCATTTAACATGTGCATTGTAATATGTTCACAGTTTTAGGAGAAATGAGCAGTACCTTTTAAAATGCTTTTTCTTGACAGATTTTATTCTCTTATAAACTTTCGTTTCATCAATAAAACAGTAAACAAGATGTTATATTTAACTTATGAGCCTACTTTCCTTCTTTTATGCCAATACTTTTTGTTTCTTATAGACCGCCATCTTGAAATGGTCAAGTGCAGGACGATGAAACTAACAGTGATCT
>JAQFYR010001317.1:0-10326 GCA_034694985.1 Campodea silvestrii
ATGAACACAAAGGAAGAAGGTTATCCACTTACTGGTACGTAGCATCGATATATCATCGACGTTTTTAACGTAAAAATCGCTCGACGACGTTTTTAACGTAAACAACAGGCTGCAATGCCGCTTATTATAAAATTATTCTATTCATTACTTAGAGAGTGCAGAATTCACAGAATAATGAAATGTACACAGTTTTTAGCCATCTCTTATTCAAAGCTGTTTGGTATTTTAGAAATCCCTATATCGGAAATGCTCCGTTTTACACTCAATCAATGCAATATCAAAAAAGTGTACTTAGTGTATGAGAACTACTTCATAAGTTAAAGTGCGCCGAACCGAAGTTTGGATATCGCAAGTGCCTTCAGTATTCTTATTGTGTTTGCCCATCGTGACAATTAGCTTCAACAGTCTAGAACTAAAAATTCATGTAGCAACGTTCTGGTTATTGACAAACTTGAACTAACAATGTTATTCATGTAATAAATCTCTGAGTATTAACAATCTGGAACTAAAATCTCTTTTTATACAGCGAATGTAACCGCGGTGTTCGGTTGTAGCAAGGCCACGTGCTGTTATCGAACAGAGTATCCAGGTACATTTATTAAATAGCAATATATTATTTCCGTATCTTGTACTGTATGATAACGCTATTACTTCATATTACATAATTATGCAGAAAGAGGATGGTAAAATTAGTTCGCACAAATATATACACTGTATTCGTAATAAAAATATGTGCGAAATGTCTACATGAAAAATTTTTCGTGGAAACATCCTTTAATTATAGCAGTGCCGATAGTGCTGGAAGTCCTGTACACATTGAAGTGGCTCAAAGTGAAAATTGCGGAAGTTATCCTGCATTCCAACTTCCATTTAGTTTCCGGATGCTTCCTCTATTGTAAGTAGGATAAGAATTCTTCGTTTCCGTAAGCGCCCTAAAACTCTCTACTGTCCAACAAACGAGATGCGGTTTGTCATGCTAATTTGACTAAGTACTTGCCGTCACGTTTTTCATTGGACACAGATACTGTTAAACGGATTTTCCTCAAGTTATTATCCCAGTTACACAATCTGATCAATTTGTCGGTAAGAACACCAATTGCATCTAACTGGAAAAGCAAAAAGGATGATTTATGAAAACTTCGAAGATTACAAGATGGATTTCTATCAAATGCATAAAAACAACATGAGAGTGAAAAACCGGATGGTCGTTTAGGCATGACCGTTTCGGGATATTTAAGAAGAAAGTATATTCGGTGCAGTCAGTTTCTTTATTTTTCAGCAATATTCAATATAAAGGGTGTCCAAGTAAGTGGTTGGATTTTTATTACCTGCTAAAACATGAATTATTAGAATATAGTCAACGTTTCATTGAAAATGTAAAGTACACATATGGCATTAAGTGTGGAAAGCAATATCAATTAAATGCCCTCCTCTGCTCGCCTGACATGACACTATTCTTTTGTTAAAATTTCTAACTACATTTTGGCACAGATTGGGCGGAACCTCACTAATTACACGTATGATTTCGACCATTAACTGCGGAAATGTCTGAGGATTATTGAGATAGACTTTGCCTGTCATGTAACCTGACAAAAAGAAGTCTAATGGTGTTACAATAAGTCACAAGATCTAGGCGGCCAATTATAATTTCACCAAACTGAGAGATAAGACGACCTCTAAACTTTGATACCAGTAATGTCATTGTATCGCGGGCTGTATGACACGTCGCCGGCCCCATCCTGTTGAACCCACATGTTTGTCAGGTCCATACCACGTAATTCACGCCATAAAATCTGACTTATCATATTTCGATAATCTCCCCGAACTTTTCGAATGGTTTCTGCGACACATTATTCCCCATATTTGTAGTGGGTTTTCAGAATGAATATTCGTTGTGTGATAGTGTACCACTCCATAACTCTTTGGACAGCTTAATCTGGACACACTTTGTTTAGTTATAAATGGCAGTGTGTCCACATGATTCTGTCCAAAAATTTTAATTGTATCTTCGACAGTCCCAAAATGGTGATGAAATCAAAATCCAACCTCTTATTTGGACACCCTTTATATATTACAAAAATGGTAAATAATCGTTAAATTTGAGGAAGAATCCTGTCAAGGGTACATGTATTTCACCCGACTTCACCTGTCAATAGCAATACATGTACTACAGTGTATCAGCGTCATTATTTCATTACAGTCAAATTTTGAAAAATCTTTAAAATTAAGAATTAAAACGAAACGGAAGAAACCACTAAATAAAAAAATGTTCTTCTATCTCATTCACTGGACAGTGATAAAACATCTAAAAACTGAAACTATCTTTTGAATATTTTTCCATAATTCCTCTACTGTTAATTTATTATTGCAATGAATTTTCTTCTCTACATATTGAAAGATAGAGTATCCTATAAACCTTTCGATATGTTCCTTTTTCTTCCAAATATGGGAAGTAATATTCTCCGATTTATGATCAACTCTTCAATAAATTTGCTTCTAAATGGTTCTGAAAGTACGGTGATGATGTCCAAGGATGCAAGGAGAATTTGCACTTCGTTTCAAACGTATGGGTTTTATGATAAGTTATTTCACACACTTATTCTGCCTATTATGAAAAAATGTGGAGTACTGTTAATAAAATGTTTGTTATAAGTTTCATTTATTGTATCTAAGTGATAATTACCAAACTAATTGTGTAAAGCTTGTGTCCTTTGTATGTACTGTACAGTAAGAAGGGAAGTATTTAATATTGCGTTTCTAAAAACTTAAGCACATTTTTCATAACGTTTTTGTCATTTGGTTCATTCATTTCTGAAAACTTTAGTGTTGCCACCGAGCGGGCCATTGTGAGTCTCGAGCTCGGTCTCGTTTAGAAGCAAGTGATCTCGGACTCGGTTAGACAATGCCGTCTCGTCATAGTCTCGTTTAAAAACGAGCGGCTCGGTTGGGCTCGTTTAAAACGGGGAATCCCAGATAAATTTTGAAAACTTCAGAAATCGAAACAATTTCAATTGCCAAAATACTGTTACGTGCATTAACTTAAAATTTACTTTCAAAACCATTTTCAATGTAGATATTAATAATAACCGACTGTGCTCGTTTAAGGCTCGTCTCGCTCGACTCTCGGATAAGCAGTCTCGGCCTCGGACTTGATTAAACAGAGACAGGCTCGGTCTCGCGTCGTCTCGGTTGAACTTGACGAGACCGAGCGTGCTCAGATAGTGGCTCGTCGGTGATAACACTAGGAAATTCGGAGTCGAGATATGATTAAGCTTGGATTGACTGACATTGAATAAAATCAGTCAGTGATTGATCGAATCCTAAAGTGTTGAGTTTCCAGCAGTAAATTTATCAAATAGATAAATTATTTAGAGAAATAAGACATCACGGGTCTTTATAACTTCTATGGATCTTTTCTGAAACTAAAAATACTATTTTTATGTAGTTGTACTTTCATATTTACTAAATACACGTTATTATGTTTGTCACACTCCGATATAATTGGACCTTATACTGTATCAGTTCGATGCTGTATCAGTTCGGTGATACGTTTCACGAATTTTTGACCCGATGACCCGGAATCCATGTGGGGTGACCCGACAAAAATGACAGTTTCGCCAATTATTTATTGAATTTCTGTAATGGTAATCACACTTTGAAATTGCCAAGGAATTGGTTTGAAATAAATCAGTACTCCGGGCTGCACTATGCACTCAATTATTAGGCCATTCCCCCCAAATCGAACTAGAAAGAAAATATGGAATCGAGAATACAAAGATACAATAAAAAAAATCTTTTGGAAAAACTCATAAAAAGGTGTAAAAATATTGTATTTTCGGCTAAAAAAATCTTCCCGTGTCGAAATCGGGGTACACGGACTGACCAGGTGACCAGGCAACCCGAATCAAAATTTGACCCGGTTACCTGTTCCATCACTGGATATCGTACGTTAGACTTTCAATAATCTTTCTAATTCGAGTTCTATTTCTTGTGAATTCGAGTCCTTCCTGTGATCTGATGTTCCGTGATGTTTTTTTATTCATCATACATAAACAACAAGTTCTTTAGTGTGGAAAAGAACTTAGCGTTGAATTATTTGACAACTTGCCATACAGGAAAAAGTAACAGGAAATGTGAAAATATTTTTAGCAAATAAATGTGTAATTCGCTTCTAGTGGACGGAAGATATGTTCGGCAAAAAGAAAACATGTTAGATAACCTCATTTTTTTATCTGTTGAATTTGGCGGAGAATCATATTAAAATAGCAAGGAAAAAAATCATCAGTGATTTATTTTGGTGCACACGTCACGAAAATTTGATAGGTATTGCGAGAGAAATAATTTGTATTCATTATCGAAACAATTTCTTTTGCTTTAGATAAATATATGTAAACTGACATTTTATAAACATGTTATTGAATTAATCACAGATTTAAGTCATCTAACGACGTAAGTAAATATAAAAAAACAGGGAAATTTACTGTAATCTTTATCACTTTTCACTTGGTAGAAATTCAAGTTCTAACCTCGCAATAAGTACTAAGAAAATATGGACATCTGTTATAGCTTTAATCATTTGCCATTTCCCACTCTTTATTATGCCCTTCCATGATAAAATAACAAAACTTTAATTTTTGTTTTATTGACGCCTTCATTTTTAAGAAGACACTGTAAAATAAAATAAAAAATAAAATAAAAACTGTATAAACGTGCCTTTAGATACCCATTTATTTCCATACTGCATGGGAAAGTTTATTGATACATCAGCTACTTATCAAAAACAAAAACACGTTGCACACAGTAATATTTGAGACATTTTTTTATCACAGTTTGGAAACATGTTGCACCCAATAATATTTGGAGTGCCCTTTTGTATTATGAGTTCTGTCATTTGATTTTATCCCACTGTGGAAAACAGTAAGTAATATTTTTAATTACGTTATTTTTGATTAAGAAATATTTCAGATTCTCTAGCACATCATAATGTACGATTCACGACATCGGAACTGGGCTGTGAGCGGCAATAATAGTTCAGTTTTACTACACTAAAAAAATCGAAGATATTTGTACATAATGGGTACACAATTAGTTCCATATTTTAAGAAAAGTATGTCTTCTTTAACTCAAAATCTACCTTTAAAAGGTAACACCAAGGAAGCAGTAAGGCATATGTGTTTTAACCCGTATTTCAAGCTAATTGTTCTGTTTTAGAAGGTTTCTCGATCGCTTCCTTTACCACCGTAATACGATTAAAGCGGCGGGAGAAAATCAAGTTAAAAAAAGAAACCCTAGGCCATAGATAGCCCTTTTCTCATACTGAAGTTGGAATTTTGACAAACAAGAAAAAAGAACTCTTTAAGACTTTTAGATCCACAAGCTGATAATTCCAAAATAATTTCACTTCCGTCTTGCACCCACACGACCCAAATCTTTTAATCGACACAATTAGAACTCAAAACGAATCTTTCAATCGACACAGTTACAACTCTAAACGAATCTTTTAATCGACACAATTGCAACTCACTTCAACTTCAAACAATCCATATGAAAATTCATTTAACATTGCAACACGATACCAAAAACCATGAACCTTTTAAAGCAGCATCTCCTATAATTGCTGAAACCGTTTCATCTCATTAAAATGACTTTTAAGTTGTAGAGAGTATCTTGTCTTTATTTCTCTTCTTCTTCCTTGCATGAGTAAACAAAACCGTTTCTGATTATCTAACTTTGGCCCTATCCAAAACACTCCATTTTGAACTTCTTACCTACGATTCTCATTATTCCAGAAGCTAATTTCAATTACGACTTGTTTTCTTATTAGAAGACAAGACAAACTAATTTACGTGACTAATTGGGGCAGGTTGTCATACAACTTCTATCTTCTAGTAGAAGATATACCTTTTCCTATACGGTTCATCTCTATATAAGATTCTCTGTTGCTGATGAATAATAAGAATTTCTTTCGTTTGTTTCTTTCTCTTTTCACATGGCGACGCAGTTCACTTATTTCTTTCAAAAATATAATTTAATTTTAGGGCGGTATTATGAATTCTAATTGAATTTTTTTTAACTCTGTGAAAGAGATATCTTTTCTAATGTATTGCTTTCTTTTGAGATTAAATGCGTGTTTCTAGAGTATAAATAGGGGTACAAAGTTTTGGACGAAAAAAAAATCCAATGTTTTAAATGTAGAGGAGAAACTTTGTCTCTCCTTACTGCTTCTTGGATTTTGTACTTGGATTCTTTTAGACTGGATTTTAATGAAGTTGTTGTTAAATAATTTCAATGCAAATGTATTTACATAATATTTTTGTTCTTCAGTCTCAGGATTTTAATAAAATTTATAATTGTTTAGAGACCTTTTCATTAAATAATTTGAAAATACATAATACAGTATATAATTATGAAAGGTTTGCTTTGAAATGTTGGCAGACACTGTAATGTTGTTTGATGCAGAATACAGTACTTCTGCTTTTAAAAAGTAAGTGAAATTCACTCTCGTCTTTTTTTAGATTGGAGATAATTAAGTTAAAGTATACTGTACTTTGTATTAGTTGATTACGCAATAAAAAATAAAATGAGAGTACTGTTGTAGCCTTGTAGGGTTTCAGTCCAGTCTAAAGTGAATACCTTTCCATATGTACAGTATGCAAATAATTTTGCAATAAAGGATATCATATTTCATTATTTTTAATGTGCATGAGTTCACTTCATTAGTCATGGAGTTTTATCAAGTTGTCATGTACATTACATACATTACACTTTCGTTTTGCAGCTTTCTATCGATCTGTTTTAAAGTTTGATGTATT
This sequence comes from Campodea silvestrii, assembly GCA_034694985.1. Taxonomy (NCBI): domain Eukaryota; kingdom Metazoa; phylum Arthropoda; class Diplura; order Rhabdura; family Campodeidae; genus Campodea; species Campodea silvestrii. Next base: position 6,813 of record JAQFYR010001317.1, read on the forward strand.
AAACTGTAGTCTGTAATTAGACAATAATCCTAATAAAATGGAAATCAAAGTTTAGAGAACCAAGTGTTCTGTTTTTATAAGTAGGTAAAATAAATAAATGCACAAAAAGTTCAATAAATGATTATTCAGTGTAAGATTTCAAACAGGAAAGATAAAATTGTACTTACGCATTTTTTTTTATTTAAACCTTTATGCTTCTATACAAGATTAACATTAGCCTGGGTAAATATGATATATATATATAATTATATATATATAATTATATATATATAACATTTTTGTTACAGCAAATGAATACTGCGGAAAATTAATGCAATACAATGTAGTCCTAAAGAAGTAATAACATTTAAATTTTCAATAAAATTCAATATTTTTAGTAAGGGGTTGTTCACATTCAATTTACAATATAAATAAAATTAAATATCCATTATCTAAGTTTATTTGTTGAGTATTTATTTAATTGTACGTTTTATGCCGATAATTTGAATTTTATATTTAAAAATAAGCAGCTTTTCCGAGACCGTAGTCATATTGCATCTAAGGAATGTGAACTGAACAATAATATTCACATAATTATATGATAGTGACGTAGATCAATGTAGCTCATCGATTATAGCAGACTTACATTCTTAAGAAAAATTTAGAAGGAGTCACCACTAACTGTAATTCCAAAAGTTCGTCTCAGGAGATCTCTAAGAAAACAGCTTCTCTTTTCACTTTTTAGACACTGTAAATACCCTTGAGATTCAAATAAACTAAGACAGGTGCCGGATTTGCAGATTTCTATTAGTGTAATATTGTGTAAAATGTTTTGTCAGAAATTATTTGAAATTTTAAACTTGGGATTATTTATGAATTAATATATACTGAAACTGAATATTAAAGGAATAGGCCTAAAGGGTTCAGTAGACAAGTTTTTAGTATCTTTTAACCCCTAATAATCAGTATAATTATATTAATTCAGAAATGTTTTGTGACTTTTGTCACATTATTTTAGGTTTTCTGTAACGGTGCAAAAAGTACAACATATATCCCAATGTGTCGGATAAGTTGATTCCCATATTTTAAGATCTTTTGACGTTATCACAAATATCAGTTTCTCAATTATAACTCGAAAAAGGGATCGAAACTTTCATTTAAAGAAGTAAGTATAGAATAAAAGAACACAATATACTATTAAGCAAAATTAATTGAAACCGTACTCTATTTTAATACGTGACACGATTGAAATTACAAACAAGAAATCACTGTAAACTGTAAGTCTCTATCTACTTTATAGGGGCATCGTACAGTAAAAGTAATTAAACTGTTTCAGTTTCAGTTTCACTATCATCTTGATTAATTTCTATTTTCGATTTACTCGTGGCACTTTTCATCATTATTTGAAATGTGTCAATGGCAGGGATTTCTTGTAGCATCTCCAATCAAATCTAATCAAACTTTTCTGTGAAAATTTAGTTGTCCCTCTTGAATTTACTCTTTTAGAGTATATCTCATCACTTTTATAGTACAATAAATTTTGTTACACTTTCAGCACATGAAAGATCTCAATACAATAGCGAATTATAAAATGTTTGCAGTGAAATTGTGTAGGTGCCAATTAGAAAACGCAAAAGTTTATTTCTCAGTAATTTTACAAGCACTTGAAAATGCCTATAGTTTTCTAATACCTTATAGATATTCCCATTGACTTTAATTTCTATGAATTTTATTATTCTAAAAGTTATGCAAAATCCAAAAAGAACAGGAAATAAATAAATGTTTCATGAAACTTATTTTTACGCGGAAAAAACAATCTGATTTGTTTGTACAGAAATCCTTCAACTGTTACAACGAAATACTTTGCATTATATGACAGAAAATTTATTCCATGAAAAAAAAAAAAAAAAAAAATCTTGACACAAATTCAAACTTTGACATACATAAATGATGCTTAACAGAAAAAAGGAGAAACTTATTAAAAAACTTTTTTCCAGAATATAATTCTAAAAAAAAAACTAATACTGTTAAGGAAAAGATAAGACCTTCGGCAAGTTCCTAGGAATTCTTAATAATCCAAAAACGATTAAATTTTCCAATACGAAATACTCTATTAAGACAAGGCAATTCAATTAATCAATAGAGCTTTTTTAATTTCTGAAAATAGAAAATGAGTTTTGCATTGACTACGATGAGCAAAACATGCTGAGAGATTCAGCTACAGCACTGATACACTTGATGCAGATTACGGAAAAATATTTGAAGATGTTTTGAAACAAAAATTGTAATTAAGAAAATTGAACGATGTTATATCAAACGAAAAGTCAACTATTCGTTATACAGTTAATGTAATTGATGGAATCTTTATTAAAACATGAAACATAATTTGAAGTAAATGAACTACTGAATCTATATGAAAATAAGTAACTAATTATATATTGTACAAACATAAATGTTTATTTATTAAATAAAGTAGCCTCTAGTTTTAAGATGAGAAAATGCGGGCTTTCTTAACCGGCTATAGTTCGGTCTAGCGAATGCTTTCAATGTTGAAAAATAATCTGTGCGATATTTTTTTTTTTATTACAGACTGCAATCGTTGGATTCGAAAGTCGCATTATTCATTCTGCGTAACAAAAATCACACAAATAAAGGTATAGATTTCCTGTAATATTCGTATATTAATCATTATTGTTATTAGAGATCTTGACGCTGAAGTTTTTCTGGGGATTCCAACACCATAATTCTTGGAATCTCGTGTGCTATTAGTCAATTATCACTTTGCTCTGACCAATATCGTGACACAACATAAGGAAAACAGATGGTAAAATCCACTTCAAACTTTGACGGTAAGTTCACGGTCTTTATTTTACACTAAAGTTTATTTCTCTATCGTAGAATTCATCATCTGACGTCAACAAAGTTAGAAAACGCAGATACAGAAGACGAGATTTCAAACGTTCTTTGTATATATATATATTTTTTTAGATCAAAAGTGATCTATTTTCCTCTTATTGGAAATAAATCAAATAATAATAATAAGGCTGTATAAAAAATACCTGATTATGGCAAGGTAGAAGGATGTTCAAATTCACCTTAAAAAGAATCATTGATTTTATTTGAGTATATGGTTTAGTGAGTTCTAATATGGAATCTCTATGACAACTGCTCTTTTACGCCACTAATGAAAAATAATAACATTATAAAGCTTTCGATATAATGTAAAAAAATTAAAACTAATAACATATTTCGTCTTGTGGTGGAAGAAAAACCTCTTATTTTGGTGATTAGGTTTATCTATAACAAGAAAAAAAACTATCATCACCAATATAAAAGAAACAAAACAATATGATTAAATTGAAACCAAACAATTAAACCAATTTTAACTTGTACTCCATGAACCTCCTTGATAACGTACGTCTCTCTAAAAATTCCTCCAATATCCAAACAAAGTTTCCATTTCTGTTTGTCTCACTGGTCCATTTCGTTTCCGTAAGAAAAGGTAAGAAGAAATGAATGTGGGAGGGTTAGATGG
>JAQFYR010001318.1:0-10326 GCA_034694985.1 Campodea silvestrii
CCACTCCACCCCCCCCCCCCCACGGTCGGACACTTTTTGCCAAAACACCCCTTTCCGTGGAAAAAAGTGTGGAATACGAGCTGTGCGCAATGATTCTGCTGTACATGCCCGGATAATGAACTTTAATGACTCCGTATAAACCGGATACTTGGGAATAAATATTCGTAAATTACCTCCCCCTGTCCCCCAGCCCTCCCTGGTCTGGTATATGTAAATCATCACGGTCCGAGTGATAATTATATCTGGATAAATTGTTTCAACACGGTTGATATGACTTTTGTACGTTAATGATATATTTTATTAGTTTGTTTTGAGCAAACAATTGGCGGTTGTGTTATTTCGGTAGAGTAGGCCGGGCCTCATGTTTTGTTGGAAGTTGTTGTGTGTCATATTTGATGCAGGGAGGCTGTGATTGGGGAGATAACGTGTGTTTTGGAAAATAAGGGGATAGATATCGAATTTAGAGAAAATGGGGATATATCAATGATAGGACGAGACTATGGTCGAGGCTCGTAATTTTGAAAGTTGAGATGGACTGAGAAGTTGAGAGTAGAACGTACAGTAATTCATTTAATCGAGAACGGAACATTCTGGATCGAGATCAAGACTGATGATATAGTCGAAACTGAAACTTAATTTGACAAGACAGTGTACTCGATCACATTTTTTATGTCAATATCTTGATTTCGCATTTTATCTGTAAGTTTTTAAATTATCTGAAGTCTAGAGTTGCGAGTTAAGGCAAGGACTGCAGTTGTCGAGATCGAGACTACATTAACATTGACCTCAGCTCAAAAATCTCGCCCCGTGTGAAGCCTTTATTCATTTTTACTCAGATTCTAACGTTGTAGAAGTGACTCCTATTCAAAAAAGTATTTAGTGTCTAAACACGGTTTCGCACCTCCTTCAGTCCTGATTATTAAGTCTGGTGTCGCAGTTACTGTTCCATCCGAAATGTAATTAAAACAGTGACAATTTGAAAAGTAAATACGGTTGAATACAGCCATCAAAATATATAGTATGATTGAAAATTTCATATTAGATTATTCATATTTCGAAAGTTGATTTTTAATGCAGAATAAAAATAGTCCCATCGAGAACCTTTAAACCGTAATAACTTTTGAACAGAACATCATATCAAAACAATTCAAACACCTCTGGAATCCAACAAACGAGATCTTTCAAACGATCTATAACACGACTATGAGTGACTTCAACCAACATACTTCATGACCCCAAACCCTAAAGAAACCTATGACCTATCCTAAATGAGTCCATTCCTCAACCCACTCTATTTACCCTCACATATATCGCCCATCTTATATCTCCCTACCAGCCCTGCTGTATCAATAGTAGTACTTCTCTCCTACTCTGCTCTGTGTGAATTCCTACTGCTGGGGGAATATGCAAATCCTAAACTCTCTCTCTCTGAGTTCTACTTGTTGCTAGATACTCACTGCAGCAAGTAGTATTGCAGAGATAGCAGGGTAAGGGGAGATATGAAATGGTACTGTTGGGTAGGGTATAGGTAGGAGGAAGTTGCTTGAGATGGGGATGATAGGAAAGTGTGACTGTGTGCAGTAGTGAAGTAGGGATGGTGTTAAACTCAAACTATGAGTTTGTTTTGGTTTGAGTAGAAAATCAAACTCTAACTCGTCATTTCATATTTAAACTCAAACTGTTTGAACAAACCTGTTTGACAGTTTGAGTTAAATGCATACTGAGTCGACATTGTATATTTCATTAAATCTTACATCGTAATAGTTTGTCATTAATTCCCAATAACAACAGATTAATAAAAAAACGACTAATAACATATCAATAAAATCACTAGATTTCTACCTACACAAACTGTTTGATCAAACTCCAACCCAAACTCCACCACCTCTACACAAATCCAACCTCAAACTAGACTGTCATAGTCAACTCAAACTCAAACCGTTTATGAGTTTGAGTTTGAGAGTGTGATGGCATCCCTACAGTGAAGTGTCAACAGTTAGTTTATAAGAGGTTTTTTGTAAACTCCAACCGCACATGCAAATATACTAACCCTGGATTTTTTGTAGTCTTCAGTTTAAGTTGATTTTTCGTCACCCTCGTACTTTAATTTTCAATATTAATACTGAATATTTAAGTACATATAGGATTCAGCAGTAACGTGTTTTATCACTGTTTAACCCTTGGGGGACTGCTTTCTCTTAACCAAGGAAATATGGGTATGGGTAGGTTCTGCAGAATTCCCTGATGTCGTCATAAAGAGTGGTAAAACACTAGTGCTGGATCTTGCATGTACTTAAATACTCAGTGTCAATATTAAGTGTGATATTCAAGTAATTGAGGCAGTAAATAATATATACTCTGAAAATATATCTTCTGTACTTTCTACTCATTATCATTTTCAGTTTTATGATTACTTCAACATACAGTAGGAAATATTTTTTCCTCTGAATTTCAATTGTTCATTTCCAGTACATTTGAGAATTGGTACAGAAAATGTGACATATCCTATGCACATAAAATTATAATTATGTAATAAAGAAAATGCAAATATTGTGGCAAGTTATAGCAATGAAACACATACAGCGGGTATTTATGTTTCTGTGAATTTCAAAGTATGAAGTTGTTAATCGATAAATATAAATACATTACCACAGATGCTAGTTTCTTGTATATATAAAATTAGGAGCATGTTGTATTTAATTTTGTAATATTTTTGCTGCCATTATATCTGTAAACTGCGGTACATATTTCTTTGCTTGGTTGTCTGCAGGGTTCATTTGGATGATGAGAATCTTCAAGAGGTTTCACCTGGATGTTGATTTTCTTGTTGCTGACTGCAGTTTCGGAATGACTATGGTCTTCCATCTTCAGAGCAATTGTTGTCATTTTCTAGGGTTTGGTCCCTTGAAGATTCTCATCATCCGGTGCATATTTCATTATATGTGGGAAATTTACAGTCACTTAACTTCAAAAACATGCAAATGAACTATATTTCTAGTAGCACTCGTTTTAAATATAGTAGTAAATATGCTAAAGAAATTAAAATACTTTTATTGTTAAGGGTAATATTATTCAGAAACACTTTCAATATAATTTCGCAATATAACTATTACCGCAAAAAATACGACACGTGCACACTCACTGAGATTGGAGCAAAAACACAATAAAATTGATACGGCGTTTTTACTAAAGGTTTTAAGAAATATCTTACAACTTCCATGAAACAAAATTAGAGAAACGTTTTGGTATAGAATAAATTGAAACAACAGCTGAAACCTGAACTTTTGGCAAACACATATTAAACTTGAAAAACTTATAACCTTCCATGTTTCTTACAAGAACTCCCACTATGCAATGTCATGGTCATAATAACTTACACCAAAAACTCCTTCAAGTTAAGTAATCAATCATTTTATACAAACACCCTACCATACCCCTTTCTTTCAAAAACCTTGGATTTATTAACACCCCAAACCTCCCCTACCGGTCAGAGTGTCCGAACGGAAAGCCCAACACCCGTTGTGCCACTCCCCCAAACAATAATGGCACCTTTAAATTGCACAGTAATATTGTGTTTGGAAAGCATGCTGAGGTTTATCTATATATTTGTCACTCTGTGTGTTTTACTGTTTTACAAGTTATACTGTGTATACTTTTTATTGCTGTGTGTATGTACTGTGTATGATGTAATAGTTGTTACTGCTGTAGAGTGGTTTGGAAAGAGCGGGAAAATGATAAAGGTAATTTATGAAATGGGTTTTGTACAGGGGAAACGATTTGTGAAATTATGCGGGTGGTGGAAAATGGTTATTTTGGAATAATATATTTCAATTTTTTTTAATTCGATAAATTAGTTATAAATGTTTTATTGAAAATGGATCAATGCAAATATTATTATTCAGAAAATAATATTTTTTTAGTTTAGTGTTATAATAGAGGGGTGCAGAATGTTATTGAATATAGAAATTTCATATCGATCTTGCATAAACGATTTTGGACTTTTCTGGTCTTGCATTATTATATGTCGCTGGAATGGTATTTTTAAAGAGAATTTTTAATAGTGATCAGAACAATAGCAATTTTTTGGACCAGCATACCTCGGTAATCCATTTGGTCAAATATGATTGATACGTGAAATGTACAGTTAAATATGCATCTTTTGATATGAAATATTTCCATGTAATATTATAAAGTGGGAGAAAAAGCACTCGTTGTTAATTTTTTTATTATTATTATTATTATTAGGTCGCCAGTTTCCCCAGCATCTCAAAATTTCTCCCAAACTAAGTTCGCGCGATTGGGCATATTCTGCACCCCCTCGTTACAAATTAATTGCTGCATAGGGATAGGAGTAACTATACCTTTTTTCTAGCCAGTTCATACGTGGAGCTAGGCTCAGCCTGTAATTTCGACTACAACCACTCAATGTTAAAAAGTTTGATTGTTAATAGAAATTAATCCTTGCTTCAAAATGTTGAAAATCGTTGAGAAAATCGACTAAGGAACAGTAATAGCAAAAAATGAAGTGAACATTTTAACACTTAATAGTATTGAACTCTCCATTTCGCTAGTAATGTAATTCAAAATTTATTTTGAAAAAAATAAGCAGAAAATAAATCCCGCATTTCCTTCCGATCTTTTATTGTATTCCTTGTGTTATTCTTTCTCTCATCCAGTATCTATATCTTCACAATACTTTCTTGAGCCCGTATTCTTTCACTGCACTTTTATCTGTGATCCATATACCAACTGAATACAGTAGACACTCAGTACGTTCACAAACAAAAATGCTTCCTAACAAAATATATATATATTTGTAGCAGTATAACTATATAGCAGGGTAGCAGCAGTTTATATATTATATATGAACTCCCCATATAGTTGTCTGTATGTACATGTGAGGGAGTGAGGGTTTTTTTCCTTTAAATTTGTTTTGTATGGAAAATGTCTGCTGTTTTGAATGATAGGTTTTAGCTTGGTTAGACTGTTTGATTTCTGAACACATTGTCACTCATGCAAGTACAAGATCGGAGAAGTAATCCCATAGTCTCGTTTGGAGATGTAAATGAGAGGGGACTTGAATTTATCTTGATGTCATCTCGTTTTGATCTTGTGCCAGTTTTGTAAGTTTCAACTTTTTAAAGTTAAAAACATGGAAGGGAGAAAATCCAATTTGAAAAATAAAATAAACTAAGACTGTGTAGATCTTTATCTCATTTTGATTATTTTAGTCTCAGTCTCGTTGTCTTAAGGGGCTCCGGTCTTGTTTTTCATTGCAATTCAATTAGTGCTGTAGATTATCGAGACTCGAGAATAGTCTAATTTACATAGTTAGCAGGGTGGTTGGCATTTCAGTTAAAATTGGAAACTGCCCTAGTATCTATATGTACGACAGGTATAAATATATTTTTTTGTTTAAATTTTCACTCAAAATTTATCAATACTGCTTTTGTTCTGAAGAAGAAAAAGAGGGAAAAAATCAGATTGGATTAAAAAACAAGAAGGTGTACACCAGTACGGGAACTTCATGTGTGTTTGATTTCTGCAATTGTGAGGGCTCCGGTGCCTGGATATGACGCTGAATGACTGATAATGGAGCAGAAGAAATTGGCAATGGCATTCCTAATCGGATTATCTCCTTTATTAGTCAAATCTAGTACCAAACAATAATCCCATAACTGTAAATTCTTACACTTATCATTCTCAATTGCTCACTTGGTGTCTTTCAGCTATATTGCATATACCACTTCGTTTTTGTTATCATCCCTTCACTCATTGTTCCCTTAGATTGTTCCAATTCACCCATTGTTCCCTTACAGTTATTGTTCCTGTTCACTCATTGTTCCCCAAGAGCTATTGTTCTCATTGACCCATTGGTCTCATGTGCCCTTTGTTTCCTTACTATTATTGTTCCCATTCACCGATTGTTCCTTAGAGTTATTGTTCCCAATCACCTATTGTTCCCCTAGAGCTATTGCTCTCATTCACCCATTGTTTCCTTACAGTTATTGTTCCCCTAGAGCTATTGCTCTCATTTACCCATTGTTTCCTTACAGTTATTGTTCCTGTTTACCTATTGTTCCCATTTACCAATTGTTCCTCCAGAGTTGTTGTTCCCATTCACCCATTGCTCCCTTTAGTTATTTTTCCCCTTTCGTCAATTCTTCCTGTACAGTTCAGTGTTTCGCCAAAACTCATTGTTCGATTTCAAATATAAATAATTGTACATTTACATTTTTTCCCTTTCAACTATATTGCTCTCCTTCGCTCATTGTTCCCCTTTGAAACCCTAATAAAACAATTGCTATAATTCGCAATTTCCAAAAAAAATAGCCAAAATTTCATTCCGTAACAATATAATTAAACAGACCAACACCGGTCATCATCATCTCTCTTCAACAATCGAACCCCTATAGCATGACCTGACCAGTTTTCTAGTACGAAACAACATTTTAAACCCGAAATAAAAATTCCCTCATGAAAGCATCCCGTCAATATTGAATTCTCCGTAACCATATTCTCCTTCATTGATCTTCTTTGTTGCAGGAAGAGAATGTCCACTGCTTTCTACGAATCAATAGAACAGAAAAGAACATCCGATGCATTTAGACCAGAGCAAGCAGAACAGAGCAGAAGGGGGGAAAAGGGATCCATAACAAAAAAAAATTAATGTTCTTTTTCCTACTTTTCCTTCTTGCAAACATACCATCGGAGGAGAGCGGAGGGGGGGAGGTATAAACAGATTTTTGAAAAGGGTAGGAAGGGGGGAACATGTTGCTTTTTCAGTGAGTTGGAATAGCAGAAGTTAAATTGGGTTATTGGGATTACGGAACAGGTTGTGTTGGAGTTTCGTGGTTGTTCAGCGTGGGTGTGGAATTTCTCATCAAGTTTGATTATTACTTTATTGTTTCCTTCGGAGAATGTTCCTCTGTGGACACAAAATTGTGTCACCTTAGCATGGGGTACCGAAGACTTTGTTGTATTTTTAATGGTTTGCGTTTAAATATACCATCGTCATATTCCCCGTTGAAACATTTTCTTTTTTTTAATAAATTGTTAGTTTGAAGTAAATATCCCGTGTATCTCTTGTTTAGTCGTATATCGATTTCACTCCACTTGAATCTACCACTCCACTTCCACTCTACTTTAGGTTCAAGCATGAACCAGCACTCCATTTGCAGTTCACTTCAGGTTCACTGAGATATAAAACAACACTCTACTGTTCCCACTCCACTCTGGGCTGAAGTACAAAGAGTAACTCCACTCTAACTCAACTCCTAAACAACAATACGAGTGGAGTAGCACATTTTCGTTCATTCAAATTATGGAAATTCAAAGTTTTCCTTTTTTTTAGAATTCGCTCTACTCACACTCCACACCAACTCGAAGACATCTCTAGTACTCCACTCCGACTCCACTTTGGTCTAAAACACAAAATACAGTTCAGCAATTTTTAATTAGAGAAGTGGTGACAATGTACAATTCCGATTGGAGAAAGATGTCAATTTTAATCCAACAAAATTCGATTAAAGGGAAACTAAAGTTTGCAAAGTCTTAGTAGATTCACAAGCAAAAACTTAAATGAAATCTTTCCGTTTTTTTTTTTTCTTTTGCTATATTTAGACTATTTTAATGTTTAATATAAAAGATTTGAAACAGCGCCCCGGGTCTTGTTGCGTGAGGCATCTGGCGGGAGAAATTTCTCTGAAATCTTGAAGAGCCGGTTTGCTGAGAGTAGCTTGATGAACTGGTTTGTGGCAATGGGGTACGAACAACCACACACAAACAGAAATAATTTCTGATCGAAAACGAGAATTTAGAACGTGTCCATTTCCCTAGTGATGTTTGTATCGATAGTTCCATTTTCTCTCGATGGGGTCTCTCACAACAGATATTTTAGCACTTTCTATTTAAAATATGAAAACATGTAGTGAAACACTGCAGAGAGATTTAATTGAAGTTTTTTTGTTGTGAATCTACTCAGACTATGAGTCTATGACATTTGCCAACTTTAGTTCTCCTTTAAAATTCTGATTCTTAAATACCGGAAAAGTATCCTTCATCATCATCTTGGTCTCCTCCAACACAAAGTCTCGTCTTCTTCCTACCCCCCCCCTTGCCCCTACAATACAATACAACCCATTTACCCCCCCCCCACTCCCCCTTCCGCCCTCCCACTCTCCGCCTCCACTTCAATAGTAATTACAACAAATCCCGCTAGACCCCTCAAGAGCAGCACTTGTTCCCCTAATTGCTTTCCCCATTTTCTTAAATTAAAAAAAAAGTACAATAATACATATATAGGTCCAATACAGTCGTCTTAATGTCCGTTAGGGCCACTTCACCAGAGGGAAAACTGTAGGATTTTTTGTGTTGGGGATTTTTTTGTGTTTTCTTATTAGAGTGGGAGGGAGGGTTTGTTCATGTCAGCTGGGTGCAAATGACGAAATTACAAGCTCTTCTTTTTCTTGGGGTTTTTCTTCTTCTTCTTTTCTTGGGGGTTTATTGAGGGGTTTAGTTTATGGTGATTTAATGAGGTTTCGGTCATGGTTTTCAGGATGGGTTTTGGAATTTTTTGGTAGTTTTAGTCAATGTATAATGAGAGTAATGACATATTCAATGTTGACTGTGAGAACTTATGATCATGGGTGTATGCAGGTTAGGTCAAACTGGTTGTCCCTCTTTGGATTTTACTTTACCGACAATATTAAAGTGATGTATTAACCCAACTGAAAATTATCTTAAAAAGGCGTCACTTCTCTCCAAAAGATTGGTCAGGAGTACCAAATACTTATCTTTCAACCAATTACGACCTGCCTTCACACCTACGAAATTGTTTGTGAGTTTATCTCCAATCAACAATCATATACATTCATAACAAGTTTATAACCAATGAAATATTGATCTTGAAAATAGGTATTGGGAATAAACCGCCTTTTTGATCACGTGGTTTGACGGAGTTCTCCCGCCCAGAAACGGTTTAAACGATACCTTTAATAAAATAGGAAGAAAAATTCATAAGTACTACAGATATATAAGAGAAGAACGCATAAAACTCCATTTAATAACCAAAAACCCCCATTTGCCCCCCCCCCCCCCCCACACGCCGACATCCTTGGAGATGGCAGGCGTCCACAAAGAGGCGGGAATAGAGTATTTGTTCTCTGTGGATATCCGATTAACTAATAAATATATGTTATTTAAAAAGAATAAGAAGTAAATCACGAAATATTATACAAAATTCCCTTTAAAACGTATAAATCGGCGGTTTTATTCCATGCAAGCTGGAGTTGCCCCAGCTCATCTATGTTTTTTTCTATTCTGGAACGTGGGAACCATGCTTGCTTATCACTGCTGTGAGGCTAAAAATAAACAGTTTTCATCAATAGTTTTATTTCTGAAGACCTACAGTGGAAACTAAACAACTTGATCGTGACGTTGCATCATTTTTCGTATCATGCGACTTCATTGGACATCGTGTTTCCCACACTGAGTAACTGGCCAATCAAAGAAGCTGATTCTCATTTTTGCTGTCTTCAGCACTGTGACGTCATGATGAAGTTGTTTTGACTTCAGTGTACATCATGTTTCTAAGAAGTCCCAAGATTTGCATATATAGCAGCCCGAAGATTTGCGTGCAGTTACCCTGGAATTTTCGTATAGTAGCCCCCAAGATTTGCATAACATATTCGCAAGAACAAGCATATAGTTGTATATATAAATTCTACTTTTAATAGACATGCCCTTTGTATATATAGTCTATTGTTCTGATTTTCATTTGTGAATAAATGTTTCTATGACATTGGAATAATATTCCAAAGGGAACAATAATCTAAAAGAAAACATAATTTCCTCAGGGGAACAATATCTTAGGGAGAATACCATTACAAAGAAAACAATCATCGTAAAGATTTGCTATTTGAAAAAGAATGATATTATTTTGGTTTTTCTGTGTATCTGACAGCATTATTATTATTTTAATATTAGTATTGAATATTTAAGTACATGTTGGATCCAGCAGTAGTTTATTTTACCACTCCTTGACCCCTCGGGGGACTACCTTCTGCCAACCAAGGAAATGTGGATATGGGTATGATGGGTATTTGCAGGTTCGACATTCGACCGCGGTTTCGCCGCTTCAGGGTTCAACAGGCATGCTATCACAGGAGCGGCATTAAAATTTAAGAAATAATAATAAGACCAGTCGGATAGAACAAACCCTGAACCGTCTATTTCACGGTCGACAGTAACATATCCATTGAATGTATTAAACATAAAAACATAACCTACAATTTAACTGACCAGATAAACCTCCCTCCTTACACT
>JAQFYR010001319.1:0-10325 GCA_034694985.1 Campodea silvestrii
TTCTTCCCAATTTTATTTTTTATTCTAAACATCCGACCATGGTTTCAGCGTTCTAAACGCCATCATCTTGGTCTCGGAGGGACAAATAGAGAAAACTTTTACAAAACAAAAAATGAAACATTTAAATTATTAATTAATAAAAAAAACAATATAAATTTCAAAATAATAAAAAATAAGGTGTACTACTTACATTCAAATAAGAATTTCTTCCGGACTTAAATGCGTTGGCAATAAAATCCAATTCAAGACCTTACTACTTATATACCAGACATGACGTCGACCAGAACGTGAAGTACAGCAATGCATGTGACATTGGGTCAGTATAGTATGAATCAGTCAGTCAGCGAGAGTGTATGATTGAAGATACAGTACAATATAGACCCGTACATCGGGAGCTATATAATCAAGTGGAACTATACCAAATGTAGAAGTCAGTTAACAGAGACCGACCGTATCAGTTATGAAGGACCAACCGTTACGTGTGAAAGTGCATAACGACCAGTAGTTAAAGTTACAATGTGACAAGAACATAATTAGCTGAAACTAAGATAGGCGATGTCTAGGACGTCGTCGCAGGAGTAACGAGTATTCCTAAATGCAGTACGGAGTTACCAGATGAACTGTAAGGAAGTAGAATGACCATGTTATTACAGTCACAAGTATAATGAAACGAAACATTTAAAACAAACAATTAAAAGTATAGTAAGATCGAACATTCGGATAGTACGACAGCGTGGTTACAACGTTTAGCTGCAGCAGTATGTTTAAACGGGCATCGATATTATCAACCTGAAGTGTATATGAGTATTAAAGAAGTTATTTAAAGACAGCGGACATAGTAATTAAAGGTACACCTGTGAGTGTTAAACGGAACAAACCCAGGGACAGCACAATGGACAGAATCAACGAGGGGTTACCACGAAGACATACGGGACACGTTTGGACAACCCAAAGAGCCTTCAGCATACATGTTTATTTGTACCTCGCTAGGAGAGAACAGAGATCAATGAGATAAGTATTGTGTAAAATCTATTAGTCACGTAAACGAACCTGTAAAATAATTCTAAGTTCGTGCAAATCAAATTATCAGTTACTTTTATTTATAAGTGCTTATTGCTTTGTATTTGAATGACTTTAAATGGGGAGATCATGGGAAGTTGGTTACATGCTTCAAGGATGTACGAATGAATGATCTCCGACTCCAATGTATCGTATTGCTTCGTAATAGGCAAATTAAAATCGTATATTCTCGGTACCTTATGAAATGCTCTACCACAATAACATCTAAAAATCTGATTTACCATAACCAAATTAATTGTGTGGTCTAGAGATCACAAACAATACATGCAGATCAGCGCAAGAATATTAACCATACTAGGAATAACCAGAACATGTCCCACTAAAGTCTTCACACTACCAATCACCAGCAGCTTCAAAAAATCAACAATGCAACGTTAAATGGTACAATTACTCAACTACATCTCAAACAAGAAGATGATGAAATATTAACAAGTTGTCGTAACTAGCCAACAAGAAAAGGATAAAAAATCCTATTTTAGATTGACAGTTGTTGAACAAAATCGAATACTATCTATAACTCGGATCTGCCCTCAAGGAGTTAACTCCAATCTGCCCTCAAGAAGTTAACTCCAATCTGCCCTCAAGAAGTTAACTCCTATTTGCCCTCAAGAAGCATGATAAGAAGTACTATCCTAAAATGGATAATCAAAGATGAATAATTATCATTACTTCTCTATCTGGTACTCTGTAACTAATTACAGATAACTTCTTCATATAGATGTAGTCCCTCTGGCGTAAGAAGTATTGTATTACGATATGCTCTCAACACGAGTTGACATATTCCAAACTTTCACCTCATGCAATACATAATGTATTTCATAGTTTATTGGTAAAGTACTTCAGAAACGACAGTATATTATAAAGATACATCGGATATTTTTATAAGTATAGCAACATTAATATTCGACAGTAACAGTTATAGATGAGGACGACTATGTTAGAAAATTGCATTTACCTGTTTCCAGCAAAATCACTATGAATAGGTGAAAAACTAGAACGAGAGAATCTGAACAGAGAGTAAACGCACAAATGACTTTAGTCAATGCTGTAGATTGGTGTGGTAATATTTGTAACAGATAAAATGTAGAATAAAACAATTGAATTCTGTTTCAGCAATATATGTAGAAAGACATGTTTTAGTATAAAATAAGCAACTACAAGACCTCGATTACATCCATTGGAAAACGCGCATAATTATTCATATAACAGACAGGACTGCAAGGTGATCAGTACCAACCTATGATCTGTCAACAATACGGTTTAGAAAGTTTACATAGAAGAATTCTAACACATATGACATTCATCGTAATGTCTCTTCTCCTCACACTAAAAATTGCATGATACAACTATTTTTCAATCTCCACAGAATTGGAATGATATATATCTCATTATAACAATTACATACGCTATGATGAAATCCACATATACGAATATATTCTCACATAATCTCAAAATTTCCACATTAAATTTAGAGTTTTATGCACTTTTCAATAACATTTTAACAAAGACCGTGCACGACAAGATATGCAACTCCTCTCCGCGATGGAAACCACGCTGCTGCTGCCATCTCTGCGCAGCGGAGTTTACTTTCCCTCTTCCAGTACGTCGATTGTTGAAATACACGTGTATTTGAATCAGGAGAGGCAGCAGTTTCCACGTGTTTTGCAGAGATTTATTTCGTGTCCCAGTGATGGTAGTGCTCAACTTATTATAAATACTGACATACTGTATTTAAGAATGTCCGGGTCCCTTTGTGCTGCTTTTAATTGTAATAAGTATCAAGCTAATCATCCCAATCTTGGATTTCATCGTTTTCCAAAAGTTACTGAGAAAAACAAGACAAGTTACGAAAGGTGAGTAAATAATATCTACTACAAAAACATGGGCATATGACGCATGCTGTAGTTAGGTTGCATGATTTTATAAGCATTTTATTACGAATGTTATGATATAAACTAGATAACTTTCTTGACTTATAAATTATAATAATGCAGTCCTTTAGATCTTGTTTGCAATGAAGGAAAAAATAAGAAGGTAGTAGCAGGTGAACATACCCAGTAACATATGAATTGTTATCGTGGGTTTTAGGTATTTAATTTTACTTTGAATAGTTTTTTTTTTGGTAAGTGTCGATGTTATTGTTTATGGCAAAATTACACGGAGGCTGTGATTATAATTATACATTTCTTCTACTTTTCACTTTCAGTCACTGGATTTTGCATTTGCGTAATATAATTATTTACATATAATATATATTAATTTCACGTTATATTGCTGTATTATCCGGATTCTTCCGTTCTACTACTTTGTTGGTAAAATGACATGAATGAAGTAGCTTATACAACTTAGCTAACTAGACAGCTGTTTTTGATTAATACAAAATAATCGCTGAAAAGCACAATAAAATTTAGGACATTATTGAATACAGTATTATAGCCTATATATCATGATAAGGAAAAATCGATTAACCATTTTGTATTTCGCAAATAATAAGAAATTGACTATAGATAAATTAAATCCGAATTCTTCTGCGTGATGATGTTTTTAAGAAACAATGTGAGACGATGAGGTTTTTTTTTAACAATCATTCATTTTTTTAAAAAAATAGCGTTGATGCCAGTGATTATGTCATCACCATTGACACCATGCATATTTATAGAAACTTACTGAATATTATTAAAATTTCCGGTACAGCTCTTTACATGTTTATTGATTTGTATGTGGTAGTTTGAAAAGTAACATAATGTGAATAGATGCATGGTAAAATTTGTTCTGTACAAACTTGAAACAATGTTTGTTGCTACGGTCAGGGGTGGCGTTCCCGGGGGGGGGGTAGCCCCGTCGGGCCCAAATTTTCTATTTTCGTCGGGCAAGCAAATGGAAAATTTAAGAAGGAAAACGGAATAAGAAAAAAAATAAAAACTCACATTAAAAGTTGCACATTTTCTACTAAAAACGTTAAACTTTTCGCGATTCCTCCTGGGTTTCCTTAAATTACAGTATCTAGCTTCCGCCCACCGTCAAGCATGTTTTTTTTTACTTTAATTACCCTCTCCTGCTATTTTTTTCGACCATTGCTACAGTTTATGGGTCTGCTTTAATGCTTCCGGATTAGTAACAGTGGGTTTACAATTATTCAATATTAAAAAAAAATGCGCTGTGCAGTTTATTTTATATTAATGTAGTATAGTTTACAGTACAGCCCCCCCGTCAGGCGTCATTTGTCCCATCCCCCGTCAGGCAATTCTTGGCGCCACCCCTGGCTAAGATTATCAAACGCATTTAAATTATTGTAAACCAATTGCCATGGATTATACGAAAATTCAGCGCGCAGAATTCAGCGCACGAAAATTCAGCGCCGAGAATTTAACGCACGAAAATTGGGCGCAGCAAAAATTAAGCGCGCGAATATTCAGCGCATGCAACAGCGAAAATTAAGCGCGTATAACATGATCACTTCATAATTATGAATCAATTATTAATAACAAAAGCTGCCGTCAGATTCTCCGTAATTTTGCGAATTTTTAGCAATATTATTTTATTTAGCGTTTATTTTTTAAAATAGGATTTCATTTTTCAGGTTACTTTTGTAGTTTTATACATTTTTTAGATTCATGGTAATGCTACAATTCTATGGTTTTTATGATTCGTAATAAGTAATATATCGTTTAATTTTTTTCACAAATTTACATGTGCACGATTTTTTTTATTTTCTGATTTGTGATAATGACAATAGCAACGTTTTAAGCTTACTTGAACATAATGTAGGACAACCAATCAACTTTATTCCTGCACAAAATTTACAATACTTGAAATATAAATATGTCCTGAAAAATTCGCACTACCTGCAGGTGCATAAAAATTCCGCTTTATAAAAACTTTTTTAAGTAAATCAATAAACTAATAGTCATAATTATGCTGTACAATTCTATATATAATTACATATCATGAACATTACATTTTGAAACAACCATTTTTACAGTACATAAAATAAATAGTTTCGAGCAGCAGGGTAATGTAATAAAGCTATTTATACTTAAATATATGTAGTAAATAAGTCACGCAATTTTATATAAAGTTCCTTCCTAATAGACTCAATTTAAATTCCATGAAATCCCAACACAAAGGACGCGCTGAATTTTCGTACGCTGAATTTTCGCGCGCTGAACTTTCGTTATTATACAAGAATAATATGCGCTGAATCTTCGTGCGCCGAATTTTCGTGCGCTGAATTGTTCGCGCTGAATTTTCGGGTTACCATTGCCATGCAATAATAATGAAGTGTTACAGTATAAGTAATTATTCATTTCAAATTTCAGGTGTAAGAAGTGGTTGCACAACTGTCGACGTGCTGATTTGGATGTACTTTTTAAGAAGGACTCGAATTACCTCAACAGGAATTGTCGTCTGTGTTCCCTTCATTTTGAGGATGATCAATACAAAGACATAGGTTTGAAAATGTAAGTATAATAGATTATTGGCAGCAAATATTTCACTATATATTTCCATGAAAACAAGATTCGAAGATACTGCATAAAGTACGTTCTTGTATCATTTTGCTCACACAAAACAAATGAATGTGTGTGTGCCATATTGTTATCAGGTTTATTATTAGATCAAAATTCAAGAAACAACCGTAATGAAATATTTTGCATTAAATCTCGTTTTCATAATAAAACGCATTTTCAGGTTAATAGTTTTAAATATATAATTATATATTCAATTACGTCTTTCAGATTAAAGCGTGATGCAGTTCCTACTAAATTCAACGTGCAGCATCCGCCACTTTCAACGATCCAACAAAGAAGAAAATCGCCAACAAAGCGTAAATCATCTTGCAGTCCTCAACGTCCTCCTGCCAAAGTTCTCGTGTTACAGGACCCTACGTTTGACAATGACGTTCCTTCGAATAACAAAGAAGTGCCTTCTGAGACAGTTTCAGTGATAAAAGAACTGCGAAATCGCGTCAAACGGCAGTCAGTGACTATCTTACGTTTGCAGCGTAAATCGAATACTTTGAAATTAAGAAATGTAAAGTTAGGCGCTGATCACAAAGTTCCCCCAAACGTTTTAGGTGAAAGAAATGATGGAAATTTTGTACAAACATTTATGGAGCGACAGGTACAACTTAATACTGTAAAACCAAGAGGTCGACGTTATTCGGGAGATGACAAAAAGTTCAGTTTTGCACTCTACTATTGCAGTCCAAATGCATATAAGTTTTGTCAATCTATGTTTTGTTTACCAAGCATTCGGTCAATTCAGCTTTGGTTATCCCATATTAACGTAAGCGTAGGTTTTAACGATAGTGTTTTTAACGTCCTATCTTGTAAGGCTAAAGTTCTTGACAAATCCGAACTTGCAGTTGTCATCACTTTGGACGAAATGTCAATGAAAGAACAAGTCGTATACGATAAACATAAGGACTGTATTGATGGCTTCGAGTTTTCGGAAAATGAGGAGAAAAATGTTGCAAACCAAGTTCTCGTATTTATGATACGGGGACTACGAACAAAATGGAAACAACCTATTGGTTACTTTTTCGCGAAAGATGGAATGAAAGGTGATGCTCTTCGTGATTTGTTACTGCAGGCATGCAAACGAATTGTTGATTCAGGGTTTCTGCCGAAATTAGTCGTATGTGACCAAGGGAGTAACAACCAATCTCTTAAAAAATTACTTAACATTACCGACGAAAAACCTTACTTTTTAATTAACAATCTTGATAGCGACACAGCAACAAATCGGGTGTTTTTTATGTACGATCCTCCTCATTTGATCAAGAGTGTTCGTAATATGCTAAAAAAATATGATATTTCGGATTCTAACGGGTTAGTTGCAAAATGGGACCATGTTAATTCATTTTATTTGACTGACAGGGATCAAGAAGTTTGCATGGCACCTAAACTTACTAATAAACATATAGATCTACCGCCGTTCACTCCGATGCGGGTATGCTTGGCGACACAAGTTCTAAGTTACACTGTTGCTGCAGGGTTGTACACACATGTAAGTTTAGGTAAAATGCCCCAAGGTGCCACTTTTACAGCATCCTTTATTGAGAAATTTGATAAACTATTTGATATTTTCAATTCAATGCAATTATCAGATGCAAAAGAACTTAGGAGACCATTAAAAGTAAATTCTAAACACTGGGCTGTTCTTGACGATATGAGATTGTGGCTTCTTGGCTTAAAAACTCTCGGTGCTAGAGTGCAGCCAAAGTGCTTTAGTGGGTGGATCCATAATATTGCAGCTTTGAAGCTCCTATGGAAAGACTTGCATAATGATTTCCACTTTGAATATCTTCTAACAAATCGGTGCAATCAGGACTGCCTCGAAAATTTCTTCGCAGTTATTCGACGAAAGGGTGGAAATTCTGATAATCCTGACTGTACGAGTTTCAAAGCTGCATTCAAAATATGTTTAACAAATGCAATGTTAAAGCCCCCAAGCAGTGTTAATTCTTCATGTACAGATATAAACGAATATTTATTACTACGCAATGAATTACAATATTCTCCACCTGTTATTGAACTCGCCGAAAGTGATGATCCTCCCGTGACTTATGACAGGCTGCAGAATATTAATTTAGATATAAGAGAGGAAAATGCCTTAATGTACGTAACTGGGTTTGTTTGTAAAAAAATTGTTCATTGCAAGGATGTTTTGAAAAATTGTGAAAATTTGATACAAGAACCAAATATATTATTTATTAGCAATAAAGCATATGATACAACAAATTCTGAATTCGGAGGTTTAACAGTTCCATCACAAGCCGCAGCAAGGTTGGGAAATATGTGCCTGTCTGCAATTCACAATATGTTTGACAATTTGAAATGTAAAACATCTTTGCGAAAAACAATGAAGGAATCGATATTATGTATAATTGTCAATGAAAACTTTAATCATGGCTTATGTGATAAATGTTTGGATAATTTTCTTGACTTATTTTTAAAAGTTATGTTATTCAAAAAGGTTAAAGATTTTAATAATCAGCTTCAAAGGGAAAAAGTTGCCAGAAAGGATAGAAAAAAAGCCAAAGTCTTGCATGTATAAATATGATGTTCTTTGAAAATAAATTGTTAATAATATAAAATTCTGGCGAGTTGTTTGTATTATTATTCCACCTATTATAATTATTCACACTTACCACCTTATAAAAAGAAAATCGGATATGGTAAATCGAACAGAAACGTCAAAATTATTTCAACAGTGACTTATAATTATTTCAGGTGAAAAGTTTCCAATAAATGTTTCGACTTGCGTCTCATAAAGACGAAATGAAATCTTCATTTTCATATTAGTAAAGTATATTTCAAACCGCAAAGTTGGTTACGGCACACAGTTGTTAATTACTTCACTTCAGTATTGACAGTACGCCAATTTAATTGGTATTATAAATAATAAAAACAGCATTATTCAATTTATTTCCATTTATATATATATATATATATTAATAATTCTGAATAATTTAAGTACAGTGGCGATCTGAAACTTTGATGTAAGTTTGTTTTAAACGTTAGGGAAATAGAGTGTACATACAATGAAATTCATTAATTACAATAATGATTATTTCATTTTTAGTAAAGGTTTCGCTATATGTGATTGTAACTCCTTTGTATAACAACATTTTTAAAATATAAAAAGGAAGCTTAGAAAATATGTACCAGCGAAAATACACACATTCCTTCAAAAACACTCGGAAAATAATAATTATTGTTAATAATGTTGTTGGAATCGAAAGCAATAACAGTTCAATCTGAAAATTACATGCAACGTACAACCTATTCCTTTGGTTTATTGGCGAGTGATAAACTCCGCTGCGCAGAGATGGCAGCACGAGCGGGGGTTTCACTTTTTTAACACACAAGCATAGGAGAGTTTCATATCTTGTCGTGCACTGTCTTTGATTTTAACTCAGCATAATTAACATTTTTATATTCGAAGCAATGTATCACAAAACGCTAGCATATAGCCCGATCAACCTGTGGAAGCAGCAGCGATAAGGTTCTTCAAGTTCGAAGGAAATAGTATATTATAGCAAAGAGCATTGTGGGCTATTCGAGAACACTCCACTTTTTATTATTCGGTTCAAATAATGTAATTACGATTGCTGGTTTAATTATGTAATAATCAAATTCATTTAAAGGAATTCGTTATGTAAATTTAAATTAATTAATTTCGTTAATAAAACCAGCTTCAAATGAACTACGTTTACCAGGTTTTGCCAAGTGAAACACCTGATTGTTATTATGAGGAAATAAGTGCCGTTCCAACTATGACGTTAGAACAACGACGTCGGGGATATAATCGATTTCTCCTCAATTATATAAAACCCCATAGAGATAACCAATTTATAAGGAAGACATGGATTTTTAAATAAGAATGGAGTACATTTAGACTGTAAGAGGCCAACCGAGTTTCTTCATATTTGAAATTCGATCTCAAATCAGCTCCCACTTGGCAATATGTTGTTTGCTCCCACTTGGCAATATGTTGTTTGCCAGTAATAAAAGAAAAAGGTGTGCACAATAATCACTATCATTTTAATTCAGTTGACGATACATTTTCACCATATTAGAAATTAGAAACGAATTTACATAAAATTCATATTCGTTTTCATTTAAAAACTGTACCCTATATAGTTTCAATTCACAAATGAATTCTTGAATCTTTATTTATAACTTAATGTAATAACGCTGTAGAAAATGGTACATTTTATATAGAATAGTGAGTATGAACCGAAAAATTTGTGTAAATGTAGTGTGAATCCTTGTAGTGATTAAATGGGGATATATTGAATAAACATGCCTGAAAAAATAAAAAATGAACTTCGAGTTAATATGTACTTGATTCAAATTATGTACATTTCGAACCAGCACAGCCCAGGATACAAGAATTTCGGAGTGCTACACTCGACTTGTGCCACAACAGAAAACAGCATTAGTTGTAAAGTGTGATAATCTATAAGCATGTTGACCAAATTTATGTAAATATTTGGAAAAAGACGAATAAACATAGTTTGGATACATATTTGAGCGTTAATTAAGTGACCACGTTCTTTCGCAATTATTATAAGTACATCAGAAATTTAGAGAGATCAGCACCACCACGCTGTGATAATGACTACAACGTCAGTAAATGGACTCAAGTCAACCTCGATGTGTAAGCAGTGGCGGTTTTACGGGGTAGGCTGAGCCTACCCAATCAGAATAATAAAATATTTATCAATACAATAGTAA
>JAQFYR010001320.1:0-10325 GCA_034694985.1 Campodea silvestrii
TCATCACTATTTTCAGAAATTCATAACTCGGGAACGGTAAGACTAAAATATTTGATTTTTTCACCGATCTTCATGGAGAAATTCATACTACACAATAAAAAAATATCCCCGTATTCTATTTTCGTTGGTGTACCTTTAATATTTCTTTTTAAATTATCTATTACCTACGCGCCTGTACGCAGGGCAAGGTCACCTATGCCATAGGCATAGCCTGGGTGCTATCTTGGGGGGGGGGAGATCCACAACAAACAAATTATGTGTTTGACCAATGATGATTTTATTAAATAAAAGAAGAATTGCACGTTCTCTTTGTGGAACAACAACTACACTACTGTGTGTACAGGGTCAGCAGCGGGTTCAGTCATGCTGATTTCGGGGGTAACGGATCCATGGAAAATAGTGCGATTATTTTTGTAACATTTTTGTAAATAAATAAATTACCATGTTTTAATGGGATTTAAATTGGAGTTTTTCTCGATTTTATCCTTCTTTTCCTCTGTATTTTTTGAAGGTGGCCATCCTCTATTGGATGCGTCTATATACGCATGGCTATAATAATATGTTTATTTTAGTTTTTAACAAATAAAGTGATGATTGAACCTGAAACATACAGGAGAGTGAGAGGTGAAGCGAATAATTTCAGTACTTCTGATTAATATTGTTGGCCGAGTGAGGTGAGGGCAAATATTTTTACATCATTATTTAGTTCCAAACATGCAGTTTTACAGCAATATTTTTAGTTAAGTTTTTGGAAAATTTCGTTCTTTTTTTTTCTTCCTTTTTTTACCCTATCAACTTTTTGAAAACTTGCGTGGGAGGGGGCAGTTTTTCCTTCGAAGTTTCGAACCCTCTCCAGTTACGCCTTTAACCTCTGTCATCAAATTGTTATAAATATTTCTCTAACTCCTCCCACCTCTGCAACTGCCGGTGTCTGCGAATATCGTAGTATAGGGTCACTTGTGATTTTTACTGTTAGCACAGAATTATTCACTTACCTATCTGAACTAGGGGTGTGCTGAATAGTAATTTTACCGAATACCGAATATTTACTGAATAAAGATTTTTTGATGATTTTGCCGAATGCCGAATATTCGGCACCGAATACCGAATAGTTATATTTTTAAAATTTATTCTCTATTAAAGGTCTAAACTACTGTAGATTGAATTCAGGAAAGATATTTTGTGTTCCAGATTTAAGAAAACTAATATATTGTAGCCGGAAGAAGAGAAAACTAGTTTGGAAACCATCATACATTTTAAATAAGAATATTTCATTTTCTTATTTTTCAACAGTAATTCAACTCATTTAGTGTCTAAGTTTTTTCAGATACCATCTTAAAAGTGTCATGAGCCCGAAAAGTATTCTTATTTATTTGTACCAATATTTATTAACGCAAATTTGCTCTCTGTTTATACACTTTGGGTGCAAAATACACTGACAAATCAGTGTTATACGTGACCACCGAATATCGCGACTATTCGGCCGAATACCAAATAATTAGCAAACAACTATTCGGCCGAATACCGAATACCAAATAATTAGCAAAAAAACTATTCGGCCGAATACCGAATAATAGCAAAATTACTATTCGGTCGAATACCGAATAGTTCTTTTTACTGCCGAATACCCACCGAATATTCGGCACATCCCTAATCTGAACAATCATTTTTTAGTATCATGAACAAAAGCGTCAAGTTCATATTCAAAACCGTTGCCGTGGAAAATCGGGACGTGTCTACTCTGCTGAACAATGACGTCAGAATTGTGTGAAGAGAAGTAGTAACTTGCATGCGGACGGCCCAATTAACAAAAAATGACGCCGTTTTGACATCACAGCTTGAAATGCCTTTCCTTCAGGGAGTCACGTGACCACTTTAACATGTTTTAAAATCTCCCGGTTTTATTCATCAGAAATATGGCAACCCTATTAGGTGCTTGTTGTCCTTTAAGGTCACTTCTGTCATCAAATTGTCATAAATATTTCTGCAGCTCCTCCCACATCTTTAACAGATGATGTGTGAGGATAGTGTTACTTGTGATTTTCACTACCACCACAGAATTGTTCACTTACATAATTATATGATCAAAATTTTTATTATCATGAACTAAAACGACAAATTCATATTCAATCAGCAATTTATTCAAACCAAAAGTAATACAAACTTACAAATGGGGATTTTCAGACAACACATTTCATTTTAAACAATTGACTTGTGCTTAAAAATATACTCTGTGTAAGTACTGAAACGTATCTTCGTTACATGGACGTAACCAAGTTTTTCCATGTAATTTCTGTAAGTAACTTCTCTCTGTCCACGATTATCTTCAATTGAGAAAACCTGAAAGACAGAAATACAAATTAGTATAACTTACGGCTATAGATCCAGGAACGGGTTAAAAAGAAGTCCGTGACCCACGGCTCAATCTGAAAATGAGAACCTCACCTCGAATTTTGAAATATATAATTATGTAGACGTCACTGGATTGTGATTTTTAAAAACCGTCATAACCGTAGTTTTCAAAGCTTCAAAGATCCGCGACTGCTCATAGGATATGTATACTTAGGTGGGTAAAATATAATGTCTCCATGTCTGTAGTTCTTACTTATTAGGGCGATTGTGAACGCTGGGTCGTTTTAAGGGAGGCTAAGGGGCTGCAGCAACGACGGGTCCTCCAATTTAGGGAGTCACCAAACAGTAGAATAAAAACACATGTTATAATTATATGAAATGCAAAGACCGTGCATCGTTGATGAACGTTCACAATCATTCTAAAAAATGAAAAATTAAATACATGGAGGTTTTTATTTCAGTGTAGCCGAGCCAATGTATAATTGCAGTGAAGCAGAACGGTTAAGGTGACCGATGCGTAATCTGCAGGTACTGGATTCGATTCCCTCCGATTAATGATTTTTATTTGTTTTAAATTGTTCTTTAATTTATTGTAACAATGTCTGTACTGTGTGTATTAGTTTATTATGGAGGTATACTTTTTGATTCACTCTATAGGTAGTAAATAACTGAAATATTGAACTTATGAACATCAATGAAGACATGATCCAGCTGTTATGTGTATTGCCAATTTTTACCGCATCCAGGCACTGACTTTTCCTAATTTGAGAGTTTTTATTTTACGGAATTGTGGATACGGTACCCACAGTCCCACACCCTAAATTACAGAAACCCTCCCCCTCCTCCATTTTCGAGAAAAGTAGTTCCTCAGTGAGATCAGCAGTTCAATATACCACTGAAATAAGGAATTATCCCTAAAGTTGTTATAATTCTTTCAATATTATGCTGTATATGAAATACTACATAATCCGTTTTGCGAAGCGAAGGTGACTGGATCTTGATGTAGTCTGATATTGCAACATTTAGATTTGAAAACTGAAACTTGAGAAGCAATAAATTTTGTTTCACTGAATTTCATTAGGAAAATTGCAGTTACGTCACTTACAGCTGTTAGTCCTATTATCTACGTTTTACTCATATGAATTATACAAAAGAAACTTGAATTCTTGTTAGCAATCTTTACCTTGATGAATATTTTATCAAACGGAATAGTGTTAAGTACTTTATATTCCAATCCTTCAATATCCAAACTAAAATAATCCACTGTTGTCACATTTAATGCAAGAAGGTACGAATAAAATGGAAAACATTGTGAATAATGGGATATATATTCATCATTTGAATCTTCTGACACCCGACCATTGTTCTTTACATCATGAAAACCAAGCTGAAAAGATAATAGTTTTAAAGTAGTATAAAGTAAGTTTTCGTACTTTTGGTTGAATCTAATTAAATTACGTATAATTAGCTTTCACAAATGAACTATAACACAACATTGATGTACAACACTGTAACAGGTTACAGAACATAATTTTCTAATCTACAAAACCCATTAGGGTTAAATTTTGAACATGTTATTACTTAAAAGTATATTGTAAGAGTAAGTAAGTAAACAAAAAACGATAGCCATTTTTGAATGAAAATTAAGCGTTTTACTTACCATCGCTGGTATAGGTTGAACTGAGAGGCATGTGTTAGAAGACCAACATTTTCTGTTTTTACTGATAAGTTTTTCAAAATTCTTTTTCCCTCCTTCAATTAAAAGTCCATTCCAACCTAAAAATCTTTCTAAATATAAAGAATTTGAAATTTCTTCACCATCAAAACCACCACATTCAACAAAGAAACCATTCGTCTGAAAAGAAAGAAGAATACTTAAATGCTTTCATAACAGATTCAACTTTTGGTTTAGTTTCATGACTTTGATCATTTACTGTTGAGGTAAAATACAGTAGAGCCCTCTGAAAATACGCTCCGAAAAATACAGCCTGCTGTCGATGTACTGCAATTATGCTGCACACCGCATGCAATGCAGCGGGCAGAGCGTCTTTGTTTGAAAATCCTATTACATACGCTGCACTGCAGTGGGCGGAAAATTTTCTGCATGCAATACAAACGATAAGCTGTGGATTGGGCATTGCAGTTTTGTGTGTTTCATTGAGGGATGTACTGTATACATGCAACAACTTCTTGTTCCGTATACATTATTATTCTAGATGCTCAAAGTTGTACCCAACCATAATATTTATCTTATAACCTATATAGAATGATAACATAAGCAGCAAGTAAATGAATTCTGCACATTATACCTAATATCACACTAATATTGGAAGCACCGAAACATTTCGGTAAATAGTCTTCATACAAATGGCCCAACGTGGTCAACAGTAAATGCTTCTACTAGCCTTTTTACAGGGGGTGTTAAAAGTCACCAGCATCCACTTAAGGCCACGGTTTTCCTCACCCGGATACAGTATGAATCCTGATAGGTAGACTTTGTCCTATTTTAATATAAAATAGAACTAATTTAAATGTAAACTGGTACCCTTTTAGTGTGAAACAGGCTTACTTTCAGTATCCATCTGCTACCCATATGAGGCAAATTGAGAATTCAAATGAATCTGCTTTAATCCCTGAAATTTTAATTTAGTGATGTGTAGATTCAACTGAAGTTTCAGGTCTTCAGTCAACTTGAAGTCATATGCATAACAGTAGAATTATACCACCAGATCCTGTAAATGGTAAACCCATTTTTAATCACGTTGGAATATGGTTCCTAATTCAGTTGTTGTAAAATAGTCTATCATTTCCTATTTTTCTGGATTTTTCCCCTTTTCAATCACAAATGAAACAGTGAATGCAGATGATTATATTGTCATGTTGACAATATATGTGGGTGCCCAGATAGTAATAGATCTGACTTTTTTATATTTCGAACCCAGTAATCATTTCGAAACAAAAAATTCCCGTACTCGGATTATTTTACAAATCAAAAGAAATTGGTAGGGGTGACTTTTATTTTCAGGTTTTTCACAATTTTGTAATAATTTATTTACACTTTTACGATTGTTCCTGGGTCTTCGCAACTAGAAATGAAACTTGCCTCAGGTTTCCATGAATTTCCCTTTTTTAGTGGCAAGTTGCGATAGAATTTCAAAGTTAATATTAAGTAAAAAAAAATCATATTTTTGTATGGACATATCAGAAACGTACTTATCACCATGGATTGTGTTAATTTCTGTGAGTGTTTTCCAAACTCTGTTAACCTTGGAATATCATTACGTAGCCTATCACAATTCTTATTTATTTCAGTATAAGAAGGTTCATGATTAAGAAAGATGAAATTTTGTTCTTTTTCTGCTGAGTGTTTGCTTATTATTGTTTCGAAACTCCAGTTTAACAAATAGCTTATCAGTAAAGGGCCCTTAGATTATTGTTGTTCTTTACTAAATAAGCTTCCGTATCGAAAATTATACGTTACGAGAACTATCACCTCAATATAAAAATAATTATGTTATTCCGCAGTAATTATTTTAGTGCCAGATGATAGAGCCTCTTAATATGCCAGTCTGAGTAAAGATATCATGTTCTTGGTCAAATATATAAGGTCATTTTATTATTTCGTTGAAAATGGCGAAGTGCTCTCCGAAATCTTGATCGGGTGTACAGAATAATAAAAGATAGAAGAACGAAGAAGTGAAGAACCAAGACATGACTTTTAATATAGTCAGAACTAATTTTATTTAGGGCATGCGTTGAATGGCAAAATTTAGATATATCGTCAGTAAAGTGAAATATATTTTTCGTGTGCAAGGGGACCATGTTGAAGTCATTCAGAAGAAAAATATTATCAGATTTTAATCACATTTTATAAATGGCATTAAAATGTTAGTATTTTAAACCAGTTTTTCTCTGAAAATTAGTACAGTATCAGTCGTTTTAACTGATCTTCATACAGTGCACCCTTGAGGTCGCCCCCCCCCCGCTTCGTGGGGGTTGTGGGGGCCTCCGTTACGCCACGGGTTTTAACATCTAATAAAGGAGACCCTTCATACTATATGCAACCACACCGACATCGGTGTATGGGAAATTTAACATCTAATGTAGAAATTAATTCACAGCCAGTTTCTTATTCTTAGAAAGAACTCAATTTCAATAAACTCAAGTTTCAGGCCATTACTCATGTAAGCTAACCATATAGTATTAACACATGTGTTTTATCTGTGAACGAATCGATTTTCGAACATCAAAATTTTTCAAACATTAGAACCTATAGTTAGTGTTATGAATGTAACTATGTAAAGTTTCTACGAACGCAAGACAATGTTTGCTTTTTATAACTAAAATGGTTATCGATATTGATTGATATTCAGTATGATCTGTAATAGTCTTACATATTTAGGTTAGTTTAAGTCTTACATATTTAGATTTATGTTTTACTTCAGCACAAATAGTCTGTGCCACAAATTCACGTTTAACTCCATGAAAGGAGAAATTGTGAGTATCACATTTACCTCTTTGACCAACAATTTGAGTCAAGAAATTAATATTACGTTTTTTTTCTTGTAAACTCGTTTATTTTGTGCCAGGAGTCTCTGCATGTAAACCAACATCTGTCCCCTGCTGATTACCTCCACTATGCGATGGTCGAAACCTTATAGATGTTATTAGTACGACTGACTAATGATTTACAATTACTATGAAGATGGTTCCTGATAACTTATTCACAGGAAAAATCTATGGATGTTGACCACTGCCATACTTTCACTTACCTTATTCTTCAAAATGTTGAGTACAATTTGTGTTTGTCCATCTGAAGGATCATCAATTTCTGGATGTCTCAATGAATAACTTTTAGTAGATGGTGGAAGTAAATAATATCTTCGAATAATATCAATTATTACAGGATCTTCCTGAACTTCTAGTTCAATTTTGGATAATGGACGCCAATCTACAGCAGAAAAGGAAGTGGTTAAAATTATGCAGTTTGGTATTGTGAAACATAATCATTGTTCAATATTTGAGTAGTAAAACTATCTTTAAACTTGAGAATATTGCTAAATCTGTGTTGCACGGGTGTGAGCGTAATCCCTACTTATACACATAGACTGTACATTCTGTATTTTGACTACGAAGGACACTGGTTGATTTTTGTGCTAATAGAGATTGCTTGGATTATGCATCAGCGATAATAGGATCTCAGATCTGGCAATCATGGTCGATCAGCTTAGATTCTTAATTTTTAAGAACTTTTTTGGAGGTATTTGTTTATATCTATTTTTACAAACTCAAATTTTGCAGGGAAAGAAGTTGCAAATTTTGTGAACCGAAATTGTTTCAGATTTCAGCGCCACAACTTCTCTGTATTTTTGATTTTAACAGCCAGACCAAAATTGTCGTTACATCTAGCTTGAAGAAAAGTAAAAATGCCTCAAAAATATTCTTGCAGTATTATTCAATTCTGTGATGTAGCAGATGCAGATCGAAAAAGATTCCGAGAGAAGCTACTGAATCATCTTCAGAATATAAAAATGAAATAGGTTCTTGAAGTTATTAAGATATTAATTGGTTTTAAAAATAATTAATTTCCTTTAATTTATAAGAAAGTCATGTAATATTCTTCATATTTAGTAAATTAAGGTTTGTTATCAACAGGCATCATTACATTATTTAAGCAACAGTTTAAGGCAAAGAAAAAATTGTTATCCAGTGGGAATCGAACCCGTAACTTCTCTGTTTAGCTCCAGACGTGCAGACCACTACACTACGGAGATGCTATATTTTTCTTCATCTTAAACTATACATACTACAACACCATATGGAAGCAAATACATGTTTGCAGCACAATCTACAGGATACGAGAAAACTACGATTTGTCTTCAATCAGCGCCAACATTTTAAGGAATTCACATATATTTATTATCGACTTCCTGAAACAGTTACAAATATTGTATGTATTCCCAGAAATTTCATAAGTTATCTTTATAAAACAGGATATGGGAACTTTAATTTTTTTATTTTTTCATTTCGAAGTTTACAGAATTTCAACAGATTGGGCACAGTTTTTTTTAAATTCCTGACCAACCGTTGTCGAGAAAAATGCCTTCAAACATCGTGGTAATGTGACTCCCTGAAGAAAAGCCAATTTACGCTATGACATCAAAATGTCTTTTTTTGGTTAAATGACCCCTACGTATGCAAGTTACTGCTTCTCTTTATTCAATCTGACGTCATTTTTCAACAGATTAACCACTCCCCGTTTTTCCACGGCAACG
This sequence comes from Campodea silvestrii, assembly GCA_034694985.1. Classification (NCBI taxonomy): domain Eukaryota; kingdom Metazoa; phylum Arthropoda; class Diplura; order Rhabdura; family Campodeidae; genus Campodea; species Campodea silvestrii. The sequence goes on from JAQFYR010001320.1 coordinate 8,628, forward strand.
GTATAACATATTTTTAATAATCAATTATAGACTTTGTATAAGCTTTCCGAAATATTTTCTAGACATGGTGATGGTTTTTATGCGTAATCATAATTTTTAGACACTGTTCATTCAAATTCATGAACCCATTCCCGTACCCTATTGAAAAAAAAATGTGGAGATATCGATAGTATCACTCCTGTTATTCGGTCTCTCACTAATTCCTCAGAAAAATGCAAAAGAAAATCACCTTTAATCTCCACGTAGCCTTCTACTCCTGGCAAATGAGCTCGTTCCTAAAAGAAGAAAAAATTTCCAAATTACTTGCCAACAATAATATGCAGATTTAAAAGTAACAACATTGCAGTATAGGACGTGTTGGTTCCAATATTCAAAGCTAAATTGTTTGTTTTCTGTTGTTGTTCATTACTTTATAGGAAATGCAAAGTCTATCATTCATTCTTGAGAAAATTTAAGAAACTTGGAACTTCTTTATCAGCTTACTCAACTAACTCAAATAAAAGGAAACAAATACATCTTCTTGGGTCAGGTGGAATCAGGGGTGGCCACAGGGGGGGGGGATGACGCAGGTTGCTTCATGGAAATTTTTTGGGGGAATGGGGCAGTAATGGAACGGATCACAAATTTTTGGCCCGATGACCCGGAACCCATTTCACCCGGTGACCCGAACTGACCTGGTTTCATCTTGTGACCAAAAATAACAATTTCACGAGCTATAGGTGGTTGTTGAATTTCTGTAATGATAATCACACCTCAAAATTACCAGGGAATTGGTTTGGAAACAAGCAGGAGCGCTCGCAGAAAGCATATACATCGATGGCATATATATGCACTCCCTTAGGGACGGTCACTCCCCCCTTGTCGAACTGTGAAAAAAAGTATCAGGAATGGAGAAAACAAACATAAAATGAAAAAAAGTTGGAAAGACTCATAAAAAACAGTAAAAATATCTTAATTTCGACTAAAAGAACTTCCTGGGTCACACGGACTGATCCGGCGACGCGGAGAAAATTTGACCCGAAAGTGACCTGTTCCGTCACAGTCACTGCTAAGAAGCTAAATTCCGAATTTTATAAAAGTATTCGGAATGCTGATAACACTCTTGACATAACATTGAAATGAATGTTTTGTTATGATAACCATGGTGAGATTGTTGACATGTGATGTAACTGTGTACGCCTAGTACAACATATTCCAAATGATTGCTTTATCAAAATACGGAATGATTGCTTTATCAAAATTGTCAATTTCGTTAAATGGATTTTTTATTACTTATTTTGGAACCATGTATTCTATAATTGCGTATAATTGCCTACACCTTATACGCCATTTACATTTACGATGATTTGTAACATAATTATATTTATACAGAATATATATTTGCTGGAATTAGCAAATTGATGAACGTTATAAAAATAAATATATTGCAAAATTTTCGAAGGAAATGAATCGCTATGATAATTACAGAAGAGGAGTATTTTTATGAGGTGAATTTAAAATTAGACAAAAAGTTGTTATTGAACGTGTTGTAAAATAAAATGTTGTTCGGTATCTCTTAAATGCCAATAGGCTTGCCAACCGTCCTTTATTTTAAAGGACTGTCCTATATTTCACACTGGTGTCCTTTATCCTATATTGTTACAATATAGGACGCCTATTGTCCTATATTTCTTATTTTCTTACTTTTCTTTTAAAAAA
>JAQFYR010001321.1:0-10325 GCA_034694985.1 Campodea silvestrii
TAAACGAAAATGTATAAAGTTAAATACGTGTTTAAATATTTGATTATTTAAAAGATTCATAGTGTTTTATCAAAATAGTCTAACAATAAGAAATAACATTGCATTAAGTAGAGCAAAAAAAAATCAAGGAGTTTTGGAGTAACAATATATGTGGTCAGTGAAAAGTCGCATCTACCGTAGAGTAATTCCGGATCCAAGTACGGTACAAAAGGGATTAAAACACGGAAGATTATTGAGGTTTAATACGTTTAATTTAATTTCTGAAATTTTCGAACGCGAAGCAACTACACAATTGCACATAGAAGAGGGTATAACACTTCGGGTTGATGTCCTAGACCCTAGATCAATTTATCGTCGGAATCTGCTAATTTCACTGGATTAAACATCAATAAATCAGCATAACAACGACTCCGTACCTTTTTCAGACGAGTACCATATATTTGAATTAAAACATCCTTATAATATGCTTTACCTATTATAAGCATCATCTCAGCCACCTTCATACAATCTCTGCCGAAAAATCAAATAGCATGACATCAATACTATATCTTATGACAATTCACCCAAACCCCAAAGAAATCAAAGGCAATAAAAAATGAGCGAGAAAATGATCTTTTTCTCTTTTTCTTTGAGTGAAAACATCCATTGTGTAAAAGACAGAAGAAGAAAAAAATGGTTGGATTTGCAACTTCCCAGCAGGGTCACCTTCTTCACTATTTCTCTTCAAAGGTAGATGATTTCTTCTCTTTCTTTTCTGCACGCACTCAACGAAATCATTTGGAATTAATAAGAGTTTGTGATAGAAACTTCTTGCCCCGTGACGATCACCAAAATGTTCATCAACTTCAAGATTGCTTTACATTCGAAGGGATGTCACCCTTGGTTACATTTTCGAGTTTGTTCAACTGGAAAGGACACTATGCTACACAACTAATGTTTCAGTATTTACAATGCTCTTTATATACCGTATCTCCAGGAGGTTTGGACATTTGACTTCATGGGCTTTGCTTTGTTCATTGACACTTTCTTAACTTTAAAAGATAGGATGAAAAGTTACAGTTTTTGTCAAGGAGAAAACCACAAGTTAAAAAATATCGAAAGCAAATAATTGTTTTCAATATAATTAATGAAAACACTGCTGTTTTGAGAAAAACAATAAAAAGAAACATTGTATTGCTTTTAAAAATAAGCTCAACCCAGGTTACAATAAGAATTTAAATAATATAACAATTTTGAATACTACAAAATTTCGTACCTTACTAATTATCAATTGAAATATATTCAAATTTGCAATTTAACCTAATTTACTTACCCGAAGTAATAGAATGCTGTATTATTTACATTCACAGCATACGCCGTGGATTGAAAGTTTACTGTAGTTTCACTTTCAATTGAAGTTACTTTCTACATTATCATTACTTTAAAAAAAATCCGAACAAAATACTATTTAACATGTTTAAACAAATCTCTCTACTGAACAACAGACCTACGATGAAGCCCTATCTTCTTCCCAATCAGTAAATAATTGCATTATTCTTCACAGAAAATTAAATTTTGCACATGAGTTACGACTATATCAGTTTCAGTTAAAGATTTTAGCCATCTTCTTTATCTTTGATAGAACAACTCTCTACAGAAAAACAAAGGTTTTCTCTCCTAAATACACAGTCAAAGGTTTATTTTGAAATCAATAAATAAACTTTTTCTGTCTTTTCTTCAAAAAACCATTCGCAACATTTTGTAAATGTATTGAATACGGATTGACCAGAATGTCAGAGCTTACTATATATTCAATAGTATACAACTTCAAAGTGGATGCCAAGCAAATACGAGCACTGAGTTTTATTAGCATTTAATGATAATATTATTATTGCTTACGGTACCATACTTTAACATTGCTATATATATACATGTATTTACATGTTTGATGCGAATCGAAAGTAGGAGAGAAATTAACAAAGACAAAATAATGTTTTCGGGGAAAAGAAGGGTTTCAAAATGTTACATCTTATAAATATTTCCCTAACAATTTAATTGAAATATAGAGTATTTATTACAACAAATGAGGTAACAACGCATTTTGAAAATGAGAGCTTCTATTTATAGAGAAGGCTAAATTCGATCACAGTAAATACACTTCTTGGAAGTACTTTCCTACATTCTTCTATTTTCGAAGAACAGCATAGCTCAGTAATCCGAAACGGTGTAGGCGTACTAATAGGATCTCAAGAAATATTGTAATACGACAATATATAACACCAATTTCGTACATAACGTATTGAAACTATAATCGTATTATTCACAATAAACATCCTTGTCAAATAATCTCCGGTTGACTAAATACATAATTCAATTCGAATAATTTAAAACAACCGTTTTCCTTAAACAAAACATCTATCACTTCAAGTGACACTTCCACCTAGAAATGAATAAAATGATTAGATGGACATCATCATACATTCCTGTGGAATGAACCCGATTGGCATTTTCGTGCTTCCATCAACCACTCAAGTGTTTTTTCTTCATGTTATAAACCAAAATCTTCAAGTCAGGCTTCACTTTCTTTCAAGGCGATTACATTTACTCTCTAGCCTGAATGTACATATAAAAAAGAGGAATTTATTGCATTCCGATATCGCTTCACTTCTATTTCTCCCCCTTCTTTTCTCTTTATTGATTCACTTGTGCCTATATGTATTTACGCAGGCTCCATTCTTCGGATAGCTAACAACACAAATATAAAGCTATCGATTCTTACAAGAGTTTGAATCAACATTTTTGTTACCCCTATTATCGAATACCAAATATTATCGTCTTTCCATACTCTGTTATTACGTTCGGCTAGGAAGAACTACATGGGACAAAAATGATCAAATTGCTTTCAGGTGATCGTTAAAAATTAATGAATACATAACTGGAATTTTTGCTAGTAACCCGTTAACCAGATCAATAAGTGATTCACAACTCACTATTTTGTTTCAGATTTTTCAGCGATACCTTTTTTTTTCAACGTATGCATTGTATAAACCGTTGAATACAGCATGCATGTATTTTTATATTTTATTTCTATGTAGACATAGAATTGAATGTTTTTTTCTCTTCAAAGCCTTTGTCTGTCTTTTTCTTCTCTTTATTTTGTAACAAACTATGTAAACTGAATTTATCGCGGGTCAACATAGACCTCATACCTTAAAAAGGAATATAAATAAACATTCGTTCATACGGCTCATTCATACAAAATGTAAATACGCATTCTACCGTATTTGTGTAACGAAGAATCGCATAAAAAAACAAGCAGATGATTGAAGAAAAAAGCGCTTGCGCTTCATCAAATACAGTATTGGTTATTACTAATAAATATACAGTTGCTGTAATCCAATTAATTATCACTTTATTGGCGAACTTTTCCATTAATTACTAAAAATATTTTTCTCCAACAGTTCCATTACAGCAAATAAAGAGTCACTTGTGAATTCATGCGTACTAAAATTCGGAATACACAATCAACCACTCGAGCATAGTTGTTTACATAAAAGATATGTACTGTTATAAACTTTTTTAATCTCTAGATTAACATCTATGCACTAGCCATCTTATGTTATACAAGTAGCGAACATTACACGCGTAGGTAACAGTGCATAAAATATGACCGTTTTTCTACTACAATACACCCTGGACATTACCCTGTATACCAAGTCAACATGGAGCTTCATGTGTGTACAAGACTAAAACCAACAGTGATAGAGGACGTAAAAATGGAAGCCCATATTAAAAACTACACTTACTCCTTACTGTAGATGTTGTTTTACTGCACCAACCATTTTTTATTTTATTTTTTAGAGTTGCTTCAAAATGTTTCCTACGTAGGCGTTGTCACCTTTAATCGAGTGCATTACAATACACAATCATGCTAATCTGTCCTTTCTTTAACTTTGGAGCGAAGAAATAAAATTGGAGAAAAGAAAATTGAAGAGTAATTGGCTTGGAGGATAAGTTTTGAAAAGTGCTGCAGTTGCATTTCTTAAGAAAATCGTACAGCGAAAGATGCAGATAACGAAAGGGGAAGAAAAAATGAGGGAAAAAAAGCTAAAATTTCTTTAGAATTGAAATTCAGCAAGGCACACAAAGAAATGAAATGCAATAAAAAATGAGCTTCCCCAATTCTCTCATTTTTTGAATAATTCTTTTGCATTAAAATTAACAATAACGTTTTCAACATCTTCATCAAATCTGTCTGTGCAAACAAAACGCTTTTAATTTCAGAACTGAATTTTGAAAAGGGAAAACAGCAAAAAATTACATCCCCAGAAAGAGAGAAAAAAAACTTTCTTGGAACAAATGCCAGCTCCTAAAACTAACAAGAATTCCTTTTTATTACTATCACAAACACAGTAAATAACTTTCAAAAAGTCCGTATTTTGTCCTCATGAAAGTAAAATCTCTTAGAAAATTATTCCTTCATCCACTAACAATATTTTTCTCGTAACATCAAAAGAGAAAAAGAAAATCTCCAGGTACAGAAAGACGATTTCACATCAGAACCCGTCACTTCATTGCTTTCTTTTAGAGAGTAGAACAAAAAGGCATATCTCAAAACTAAAAAATTATGCATTCCGTAGCATTACGAATGAATTATTCATTTGATAAATACAAAATTACTTCCGAAAGAAACTTAAGGAAGAAAGAATAAGGGTATATTTTCACCATTATTATTACAGCTTATTTTTATACTTGGGAGAACATCACACGGTAAATATATTTTTTAAGAGAAAGTGAGGCTAGAATTCTTGTATTTAAAATATTAAATTAAATTTTATATATATAAAAAAGATTTGAAGAGAATATGATGTTATACATAAAACGTTTTGAGAAGAGAAGATTCCTTTGAACTACATGTACAAAAACCGTAATTAAATTTTCATTTTGATAATATTTCGTATTTTATATGCGAGTTTTACAAAAGAAAATGCGCTGCCACAACGGCTATACAACATATATATTTATGCACAAAGCTTTTACAAACACGCTGAAAACGAAATACATCGTATACCGTTTACTACACGAACTAATTCCATTTCTGAAGCCACGATATCGCAACCTCCGAATATCAATAACTTCTTAAAACTAAAACTCATCGAAAAAAAAAAAAAAAAAAAAATTCCCTTCCTTTCCAAAACCATCTAATGCACAATTTTTATCCCAGAGAAAAACTAATAACGGTTATTGATCTTAACCGAGCATTCCAATTTCCTGTCAAACGAGCCAAGAATGTAAGTAAGCAAGCAAGTAAGCATCAGAAGCTATCTTCCGTCTCGACCTCGTTTTCTTTCTCCCTTCTTCTATATAATCTAAACCAACAACATCTTCAAATTGGACACTGAGGATGAAGCGAGTATATTAACCTACCACGCAGGGGCAGGGCAGAAGGAACAGCAGGTGATACATTTCCCAAACTCCTATCTACCATAAAACTAAGACGAAGAAGAAGAAAAAAAAAAGTTGAAATTTCCTAACGGTTTTTCTTCTCTTTCTAATCATTATCATCAAGTTACTCCTTAGTCGTAAGCAATAAGCTCTGAGGAAGCAATCACCATCAGACTGAGTTTTCGATCCTCTGCTTTTTGGTGCTTGTGAGCTCTTGGTACTCAACAACCGGTCAAAAGTATTGGCAGCAGGTTCTCCCAAAACTTTACAAGAGATTACCATGTACACTTGTAGTCAATCAACTTTGGTATTGGGGAATGGATTTGGATCTATCATTTAGATACGAAAAAGGATGAAGTTCGGGAACGTTTCAGTCTTCAGGAAGAACATCAAATTAAGGAAAATAATTATCAGGGAACATCACGCACTAATTTATTTGAGACGAACGAGGGAAAGTAACTAAGTAAGTGTGAGAAAACTTGTCACTCAGTAACGATTACTGTAAAACACGAAAACAACAAAGCAAACATTGGGCATTCATCAGATCAACTAACATGGTACTAGATCAACCCGAAAATCGAAAGTTGTAGAACGACTTCAAATCTCACTTTTCTTCGTACAATATTGCATCTCAACAATGTTTAATCTTAATTAACAATAAATTTCCATTGATTACTTACTCCGCTTATCTGTTAAAATATTGCAACACTTCCTACTTCTATAATATATACTACGCGCTTTAATCACCAAAACCTGCATTTCAGTCAAGTACTTTCTAATACCATAATATCGATCAAAACATCTGTAATCACAAAAAAAGTGCAATTTCATTTTAACTCGAGGTACAATACCTTAAACTTAATTCGATAAAAGTGAAAGGCGTGTAATTCCCCGTTATCATTTTAGATCAACTTTACAACCCGATCAAATGAAATCCGCGTTTATGCAAAAATGCAAAATGGCTGAACTCCGAGATGGTTATCGATCAGGTCTCAGTAGTATCAAAAGAGCTGGAAGCCATAGTCTCTATAAAACTTCGCCCACAAGCAGATCATCAATGTCGTAAAAATAATCTCGATTAAAATTGCCAAAGTGTCAGAGATGATGTTCCCCAAGAGGACAAAAATTGACTGGTTATTCTTTACCTCATCTGTGGTTGAAGGGGGGAAAAAGTAAATGGAATTACATCATCTGATATGCATAAAACGATCAACTTGCTCCATGATGAAATATTGGATTTTATCAGGAGCTCTGATTGATTGTCAAAACCAGAGAGATCATTTGCAAAATGAAAGACATTAAGTGCAATTCAAATTTGCGAAAAAAAAAGTTGGAAAATATGTACATTTAAAATGTTGAAGTATGTTATTGATTGTCACTTGATGATTTCTCTCTTTCGTTTTTTATACTCAGAAGAATATGAACAACTATTAGGCACGGAAATCATAATTGAATTTTGAATTAACAGAGGCTTTATTATTTATAAAACGAAACTCATATTAGCCTTTTCTAAATATTAATATTATAAGAAATATAATTAAAATCACTATGGTTTGTTTGGCGCAAAATATTTGCGTTTCTTTTTTTTTTTTTTTTTGTTTTTGGAAGTTCAACCTTGCCATATAAAGATTAGTAAGTAACAATAAAATACGAAATACGAAAATAAATAAACACTTTTCCGAACACACAATAAAACTCAGTTTTAACATAATCACAAACTTCATAAATTTACATTTTATCCATTTACTATATAACGACAAAGATCTAAAAAGTAACTGAAACTTTATTTTTTCTTAAAATCACTTAATGTATGACAACCTATTGCTTCCAGCAGCATGTGGTATATGTTTCAAATGATTTTGACTTGTTCAATTTCATCTTCACTCCGAATTTGCCACACCTTCCCTCCAGGCTTTATTAAAACAAGAGGAAAAGAAAACTGAGACATAAAAAAAGCTATTTATTTTTTCTCTAAAAAAAGAGCTCCCTAATGCTATAAAATTTACAACACATTGCTGCTTGTCTCGTTTTAATAACAATTCGGTGGTTTCCATCTTTTTCATCTCTTTTTCCATTTTTTGAAGAATAAAGTGTCGGTAGTGTGTTGAAAGAATTACCCATTACTTAAGTCATTATGTTTCATACATCAATCTGTGTTTTGTTATCCAATATCCTCAACAAGATAAAACGGATGATAACCCGCCTAAGGCTACTTTTACCTTAAAGAATTTTTCTTTAAGAAATTCAAATTTATACGCAATACTGTAAGTATGCGTGTTAAAAAGGATTTGCACGGTCTACATCAGTTGGTGCAAATCAAAACATCACATTCTTAATTGTACTTTCATTAACGTTAATTACTTCTCAAACGTGATATTTCATTTACTTCTCACTCATTTTTTTCTGTTCCGCTTTAGATTCGGTTTTCTGTTTGCCATCAAATATAAATGGAACACATGTTTAGTTACAAAAACTTTAAAACTACACCGAAACTTAATACTTCATTAAAAGAAAAAGTTCGTTGACACTTGGTTATGAAAAACCTGTCCTTCCTTTTTGATGTATTAACTACTGCAAAGAACAGTTGTACAACTTGTTAAGGAAGTGACTTTCCACTTATTTTTTCTCTCGCATCTATTCATTATCAATTCCTCTTGTGAATTCGTCTACTGAGAATTCAAGACAGAACCGAAAGCATCAAACTAATTGCATTCATAATCATTTCGCCACCCCGAAAAAAAAATCGAGTAAAATTCCACATCACTTCCCTGAACGTATAATGTTGATCTTTAATATTCCAAACATGCTTCAATGCTTTACAATGTTTGATAACATTATAGGAACCCGCAAACTCCTGGCAAGGATTTTCATATTTAAATAACCATACATCCAAATGACTTGGTCTACAACACATCTAGACATAGTGTAACATCTAATTCAAGCAAACTCTACTACAAGTTCTCCAGTTGTAAGTTAAAGTTTTCCTACTGTAGACATATATCTCAAGTATGAACAAAGAACAGAAGTCAAGATTTCAAGTTTGAAACCTCAGTTCCCTTGGGAAGCATCAGTTTCTCCCCCTTTTCAAGGAGGAAATGTTTAGGCAAACAGAGGTTACGCTGCTTCAGGCACAATAGTTTGTGATGCCAATTTTAAAATCAATTTGGAATGGTATAGTTGTGATTGTTAATGAAGAAATATTGATTATCGTACTACTATCATGAAAGTATCGAAACGAAAATTAAGCATTTAGACAATTCATTTTACAGTTTCGTAAACATTTCTTAATGATAAATAATTGGATAACTTCGGAAGCATTTTTTTTCATTTCCTTTAAATATTTAATGCATAACTTAAGGAGAACTTTTAAATAATTACATAAATTTACAGTCATTTTCAAATAGTTTTAAAATTGCTAATTTCTTAAGTGTATTTTCTACCAATTCGAAGAATAATTATGACAACCAATGGGACAGAAAACAAATTCATATGCCAAAACAATGAAGATCACTTCGCTATCATAAAATCATCGTATCCTCTGATTTTACAATTAGTTTTCAAGAATAAAAGCATCTGTAGTTGAATGAAAACATATCTCCAAACCACTGCCAAATTCAAACACAAAGCATTCTTTTTGTGAGGTATAGTAGAATCATTAAATTCAACCATATATATCAAATTCCCTTTCTCTTCAGTTTGGAAGGTTGGATCATGCATATATCATGTAGACAACGTGCATCCGTGCAATTGCATAATTGTACGGTGCAATAACCAGTTTGGCCAGACGGAAAATCAAACTTATACTCTTCAAACCAGCATAAAAAGCATATGATAAAAAGATGGAAACATAATGAGATTTCCACTATCCACTGGAATGTTAAATTAATCCCTCTTGCGATCAAACGGAAAACTTTTTTTTTTCGCGATATATATTACCTGTCGATATGTACTTGAGTTAAGAAACGATACTATCAATAAATCTCCAGTCTTTTTCTATATCTATCGCCCTTTCCCACTTCTCCCCGTAAAAAGTGAGAGAATAAAGTTTCTTTCAAAAACCATTGTCCTGCATACAAAACTGCTCTTTTTGAGCTATTCGCCAATAGAATAATATCCTCCGAAGTAATGCACTATAAAACCAAGCCTAGTACCACACTTTCTACATTTTGCCATTACTTACACATGACGCGTTTTGGAATTGAAGACTCGCACACGTTCTCTCACTCAGTCTATAGTACAGATATACGTTTCTGCTGCTGCTGCTGTATAATACAACTTGGCGCACATTCCGCTTCGCAAAACCATCGCAAAGCTATTCCGTACCCTAGCATAATATAGATAGAACAGTCAGAGAAACGTCCTTCTTTCGACTGTTCTCACTCCCAAAAAAGAGGCAGACCCACCACACTACTTCAATGGGGAGCACAGCACTTACATACAGTTTTAGTGAAATTACTTTTTAGTTGCGTGGTTACATTAGCTTTGTTTATGATCCAGGGATTTCCATCATGATTTTATCGTCTAACATGGAATAAATTGTAGGAAGTTTGTCAATTCAGTTATAACCACACCAAACAACCATTTAGCAATACACACAGGAAAAACAAAGGGGAGCAGGAAAATCGATTAAGTATCTCAAACGTATGAGGACACTAAATTAACCATACTTTATAATACTTTCATATTCTGATTCTGTCTGATCATCTAGTGAAATTTCCGTACTTGAAAAATTTACAAAAACCTCAATACGAACGCACACAAAAATATTTTACACAAGAGCATTGTAAAAATAAAATATTTCCACGAAAACAAATATATTTCGTTTAGTTCCTTGGAAATTTCTTATAAACGAATCATACAAAATAAACAATTTCAATTCACACACTCTAAAGCCTAAATAC
>JAQFYR010001322.1:0-10324 GCA_034694985.1 Campodea silvestrii
CGATAATCCCCGTATGCTCATCGCACGTACGCACAGAGAATGTAGCCATATAGGATCAAATACACAAGTGTTTTACCACCATTTAGTCTTTCAGAGAACTAAGGTCACTTCGTATGGAATGTGTGTAGACGGGTTCGGCACGGATTAATTATCATTTACGAAAAAACTCAGAAATTTTGTAATGAGTGCGGTATACAGGTCATTTGCGTCATACTGTGTATGTAATTTACGCCAGTGCGAATATGTCTTTTGTTCCACTGACTTTCACATAACACTTTCTTTCCGCGTTTTTACTTTCAATAATTATACTGTCGGACATCCAGGAGTTGACAATTAATTGAAGTAAATAAAACAACTTCACGTTAACAGTCTGCTCTATTCAGGTTTATTAGTGCAGAGCAAGGTACATATTGAACGACTCGTTTATTTTCAGTTTGATGCTATTTTCAAACACTCTAGATTATACATTATTTGACAGCTATAAATTCTTTACTTTTTATTTTGCTAATAAATTATTGTAAATACTTTTGATATAATTGTATTGATTCTTTGTTTCTTACGACATTCGATATATAGTTATGATGTATATACAAAATGGTTATTGTTAATATTATATCATATTAATAATTAAATAATGCATTCTCTACTGTTAACGTAACACAATTCAAGAAAAAAAAAATTAAATTTTTGTGATGTAATTATTTACACACAAATTAATTTGTTGATAAATAGTATATATACTAAAATATTTCTCATGAGAAATGCTTTCTGGTTAAGTACAATATTGATGCATTTGTAAATTGATATTTTTATCTCATTTTCCTTTTTCTTTATTACACATGAAAACGGTATATAATATGATGCCGCCAGCTTTGTGCTTTGCGTATCATATATCGTATCTTGCACAATCAAAACCTCTACATGGCGCAAATGAAAACAAATGCTTTTCTAAATTTGACGCAAGCGTATGTGACGTAATGATAATAATATTTCTCTTTGGCGCAATTTATTTACCCCCTCGGCATACGACAGCAGTTTCGTCTCTTCTCGGGCATGCTGCGCTGATTATAGTCTTTAAACTGATATAATTGTATTGATTTTAATTATCATTTGCGTGCCAACACTATACAGTGGCTATTCTGAACGTAAACAAACGCAATAGTGCTGTACTCGACAACAGCCTCTGATAAATATTTGCAGACAAACATCATAATAAATTATGAAGTGATGATCCGAGACGTGCCCTCCACAATATCTGACCAGCAATGAAGGACAACAGACACCTATTATTATTATTATTATTATTATTTATTTATTTATTTATTTATTTATTTGATTTTCAGCATCATTCGTCTTGTATTGGATACATTTTTGTAGCATGAAAATACTTTTTGAATATCTTTTCGCCTACTGGGATGAATGTTGGAAGGGTCAAAGACATTAGCAAACGGTACAGTAAATGTGAGAATAGCTTCACGTAGCTTTGCTGATATGATGATATTATCATCGCCTTTTACTCCAACTTTATTGTGATATATATAAGACATCTTAAATGTAAAAATGAGTTACCACCAATTATTGTTCTCTGTTATAGTAGGTAGTCAAAAGTTCGTGAAATCATGGGCGTAAATAATGATAATTCAAATCTTATGAAATTTAAGTTCATAGTTACAAAAGCAAAAAAAAAACTGCCTTCGCTTCGTTAGGGCTTATTTTTCTAAATGCATTTCAATGTGTTTGCCAATTTCCGACTTTAAAACATATGTAATACGTTTGGGAAATCCTAAATCCTGGATTTCTTTAGATTACCCGATCCATTGCAAAATTACGTATCGTTACTAAACACAGTTACAGGTATAACCTTCTTTTGGCATTATAGTTTACAAGTTTTGCTCGCTGCAAATGTGCAGAAATGTCCTACATGGAATTATATAGTTCTCTATTTATCTTTGATGATTCTAAAACCATCTTAAAGGAAAAATATTTGAAGTATCGTGCAATTCAAAATAAAGGGATAATTTCGGGTTTTCTTACGAATTTTCTCTTCGGTGTATGCAATATTGCAATTCCGTGGGTCATCTTTTAACTTTTTTGTAAAGTTTTATTGACGTTTTTAATTAGTTGTGAAGAAATTCAATGGATATGTAGTTCCTATGTAAGAGTAATCTTAGGTTTAAACTCTTATGTTTATTGCATATCCATATTTTCGCTTTTATTTAGGTTTTAAATGCCACCCGCAGGGATGTAGGTTACATTTGTGGGGTTCTAACCCACCCCTTGGTAAAAGAAAAAGAAAGAAAAGAGAAAAAAGGGGACGGAAGTACTATGAAATATCTGAAGAATACCAGCATAAATGTGGCATATTCTACACAATATTTAAAAAAAATCGTATTTTCGCAGCGCTCGGGCTCAATTACATGATAACAAAATTAAAAAATTCCTCTGTAACAAAGTCAAATTGAAGGCCTTATTGTACCTCTCCCAAACAAAATGATGGATTTACTCCAATGCGTGAAATAAATTGTAACTCCCCTTCCAAACGTCTTTACTTTACCTTTAAGCTTTAACAGGAACCACATGTTGAAAGTGCACAAAAATCCGTATATTTGTAAATTTAATTTGCAAGGGTATATATTGAAATTTCGTTCTGTGATCATATTGACAGCAACATTGAAAAGAGTCAAACACGGAAATTTATGCTGTTATGCTGTCCTTTAAGAAAAAATTGGATTGTACACTCAAGGTAATTCCGCTATTGGAATTCTTCGGTTTGTCATATGATTCGTATCTTCCAGCAATAATTAGCTGAATAAGAAAAATTAGTGAATAAGACGCATGTTTAGAATCGCTGTACAGTCAATGCAGCAACGTGGTAATAACAAAACTTTAATTACATCGTTGTTTTATTGTGAATGGAAATAAAGAACAGCGAATATATTTATTGTCGGAAAAATCACAATGAAAGCAAAATCAGATACTTAAAAATTAGAATAACTACATTGTTGGTTATTTTGATGTAAATTTATCGGCTCACACATCTCTTCCTAACAGCTTACACAGCAGAATTACACTAAAGTAAATGTTACCAATAAAAAAGCAAGAATTTTTTAAAGCAAAACTATTAGTAAATAATAAAGTTTACAGACGACGAAAAAATTGTTTCTGTATAGCTCGTGCGTACGGTGGCGGAGAATGGTCATGCATAAATATTATTTAGCACTGTACAAACTCCAAAGTTCGAAGGCGTATAAGTCCAAAGTCCTAAGAAATCTGTACAAAGTCCTAAGTCCACAGCCCAGAGTCCTAAGGCATAAGTCCAAAGTCATAAGTCGCAGGAACTTATAGGTATTACGTACATACAGGGTGTTCCAACAAAAACCCTGTCAAATTCGGACCTCGATATAACTGGCGAACCGATTGACGATTTTGATTGCGGTAAAGTTCGTGTACTAGTAGAAACAGCATTATAATTCTTTTTCTAATGACGTGCAAAATGTGTATACAATGTAAATTATATGTAATACTAGTATAATTATAAATTTTATTTTTTAGCCAAACTTTGCAGAAGCTCTGTGTTCCACATGTTTTTTTTATGGAACAAGAAAACAAAAGGGAATCAAACTTCTGCACATTGGCGTGAAAACATATTAATTACTTGTGTATAAGATGGAATATTTGATTTAAGCTTATCTTTCTACTGCTAATGTATCTGAAAAATTGTCATAATGAAAATTCAAACTATTTATTTTCGTTAATCATGTCCATAAGTTTGAATATTTCGTCCAAAAGATACAATAACGGGCGACGAAACTTTTTTTGAGAAAAGTTGTGTTTGTTGGAAATTTGCAAAAATGATGATTTTTGAGAAAAGTTGTGATTTTTGAGAAAAGTTGTGTTTGTTGGAAATTTGATGATTTTTGAGAAAAGTTGTGTTTGTTGAAAATTTGCAAAAATGGTTCTTTAATACTAACAAATGGAAACCGCTTCCACCATATCTCATGCTGCTGTGTATTTCAAAAATTTGAGCTTGATTATTCTGAACGTCATTGGACTGGAACGGATATATTATTTAACTCTAACTTATTGCAAGCGACACCTAAGTCATTATAATTTATCTCTTTTTTTTCTTTCAAAGTTTGAATTCAGAATTCAATCTCAATCTTCATATAAAGGATTATAGTTCAGCCGTTTATGTTTTTACATTCTCTTATTCCTTTAATTCCAGAACCAATAATGGTTCTCGTACTGATTTTTCAAAGTAAAAGTTTTAATAGTAGGATAACATTTCTAATTTAATATATTGAATTTAAATATTAAAAAAAATTATTAGGATTTTGTGATACATCATTATGTACGGATTAATGTTTGAATATCTAGTTGAAAATTTTGT
Organism: Campodea silvestrii; assembly: GCA_034694985.1. Lineage (NCBI taxonomy): Eukaryota > Metazoa > Arthropoda > Diplura > Rhabdura > Campodeidae > Campodea > Campodea silvestrii. The sequence goes on from JAQFYR010001322.1 coordinate 4,391, forward strand.
TTCAGGAAATATACCGTATCACACAGATGTTTTTTTTCCTTTTTTAGTTTTTCTGTAACAATATCTTATTCATATATTGTGTATTTTGTTTCAAAGCTGTATTTTTTTTCACGTATCTATTTAGCAAGCAAAACACAGGATGATAGAAATGAGCACTTATAACTTAGTTTTGACATCAATTTATTTTTAATGTAGCTTATAGTATATACGTTTAAAGTGTAGCCACCTACTTGAATAATATATATATATATATTATATATATATATATAAATAATATATATATATTGTACAACAACTATATTTTTCACTAATTATTATATTTTTAACAATCAATTGTGATATCTCATGAAATTTAAAAGTTTCGAATAAACATAAAAACATTGTAATTATTCTTCACAAAGGGAAGTGAATGGAAGTCCTTATTCAAATAAAAAAAAATAAAAAAATATATACGAATGGGAACCTCAGACCGAAGCAAAACTTCTACTTCAATTAAAGTGATGAATGTCACATACTTCAGTTGAGAAGATCACAAGCACTTTTTTCTCTTCAATTTGAAGCAGAGATTCAGAAGTTTTCAATAGCGTCTGCCACAACAAAAATCAAAGAATTAAATAGGTTAAACAAAATAATTTATACAATGTTCAGTTCTATTGATCACAAATAAACTACTTTCTGTAAATAAAAAGTCGTATTCATGTCGCAAACATCACCCAAAATATCACCATTTAATCTTAAATCCTGTTCTTCGTCTGTGGAGATATAAACGAAATAGAAGCGTCTGTTTTATTAGCTCTGAAATATTGCAAATTCATGTTTAAATAGTAACACCATTTTAAAGTGAAAGACATGGGTTATACAATATACATCACCCAAAGGGTTATTTTATGCGTTAGTATTTTTGTACTGAATATTTGAGCACATATGGAATTCAGTGGTAGACGAGTGTTTACCATCACCCTTTATAGCATATTGGTGTACAACCATCTCCTAACCAAATCCAAGGAATTACCTACCTGCTATGTTCATAATTTCTTTCTTAGGAGGATAGAGTTACATCTGAGGTGCTAAAAGATGATAAAACACCCCACTGTTGATATTATGTGACTCAAGGACTTATGTGGACTGGATTTGGATGTAGACTGAATTTGGATGTAGACTGAATTTGGATGTATTTTATATTGGACCCGGCTGCTGTGGACTGGATCCTGTGTTATTTAAGATATTCAGCATTATAAGTGTTAACATAATAGTAACACCATTTACTTTGAATTCTACTAAATAGTTCTGAAAAAAAAACTGGTATTAGTAGTAGAGCGTCAAAAACGATGTCATGAAATCATTGGTATTAGTTATTTAAGATTTTTATATCGTGTTAATTCGGCCAACATCGCTAACAATGAATCTGGTTGTACGTTAATAATATATTGTATTGTACATTTTAACATTGTACTGGCTTACAAAATAATCACAATACTATTAAATTGAAAATTCATTTGCATTTCCTTCCTTGCGATATTTACTTAATTCATTTGCCAAAGCAAAAGATAATCATTTTCACTGTAAATGATTTCATCTCAAGTTTTATGATGTAGATATTTTTTTCAAGCGAGATAACATCTTCATTTGCTTCAGCAATGATGTGGAATGCAGAATCTTCAGTTTAATGGTTGTAGATGGTAGGGTTGTCATACATAGAGTGAAGCAATGTGGAATGTAAAGTTCATCAACATTTCATATATTCTGATATTCCTAAGGATGGAAAGAATGCTGCATTAGGCAAAAGTCGTTAGTGTCGGATTTAACAATCTACTGGCTTAAACAAAATAGAAGTTCTATAAATACTTTTTTCGCTTCCGTTAAATTAATCAGTTTTTCGAATAATGAAAAAAGTTAACCTAATAATGTATAGCTTCCTGATAGTTTGAATACGGGACTTAGAATTCGTAACTGCTACATTCAGGATATTACACTCTTCACCTTTAAAGAGTAACAGCATGAACATGTTCGCAAATGAGTGAGCATTACTTTTATATTGTTAATGTTCATAAATCTAAAAAAAAAAAACTTTACTTGACACTTTACCTGGTATCTTTACTTGGTAATTCTAATTAGCACTTCCTTAGGATGGCAACTACTTTTTGCTCCTCTATGACAACACTTGAATAGACATGATTTTGGCAATTTTTTTCAGAGCTTTAGGTTGCTCCAATTAAAAAAATGAAAATACCACCAGAAAGTACGTATTCTGCAGTTTCTTAATATATAATAGCTTATGTTATTGATTCAATTTAAGGGTACGGAAAAAATTACTTTTTGAACGACAAATGTACAGAAGATGGCCATTTGCTCTAAAAAGAGAAGTTTATAATTTATTTCCGTACCTATAAATTCAATTAATTGTAAAAACTATTATAGATTTAGAAAGTTCAGAAGATGTACTTTCATATGATATTTTTATTTTTTCAATTAGAAAAAAAAATCGGAACTTACCTCTACTCATGTGTTGGTTTATGGGAAATGGAAAGTGGCTGCCATTCTAAAGAAGGGCTAATTATATCTTGAGACAGGAACTAGAGCTATAACAATAATGAGAGATAAATATACTGTTATTCGCTTTCAAATGCTTTGAATTGAAATTTCGTGATGAAATTGTAGCTTGTCTATACCACAATTGCATACTTTAGTTCTAGACCCAAAACAAGATTAAAATATACCAAGGGGCTAAAATAATAAAGTAAGAGTTTATTCTAATAAGTTGTACTATTGGAAATAGGAGGACGGGATTAAACACAAAAAAATAATATACAACTAAGGTACTGTATAGGTTGTACGATAACAGAATAAAAAAACAAATATTAAAGAAAACTTTTTTACTATAACCTGATGAAATTATAATCGCGAAGCTGATGAGAAACAATAATAAATGAGTCGTGTATATTGTTAGAAAATTCTGCAATGTTGGAAAAAAATAACATTATTTTATCAACAATACTTACCATGGAAATTTCGTTTTAAATATAACCACTGCTGTTTGATGAAAATGCGGAAATTTCATTTTCCACTGTTATATTTGAGTGAAAGGTTTGTTGACCATATGAATAGAGCGTATTTGTTGATTGCATGTCAGACATAATTCCTTTCATTGACTCTGTTCTTGCTGACAATGAATCTTGAGTTTCGCTGATAAGCTCACTAAGACCGGAGAGAGTTCCTTTTCTTAATAGTTCTATATTAAGTGACTTGCCGTATTTTCTTCTTACATACATAAGGAGACTGTTATATGGAATTCCAAATGCTCTAGATGCCTAGAAAATATAAATTAAACTGTACTTCAGTCAACAACAGTATATTTCAGGTGATAACGAAACAGAAGTTTGTGATTATTGTCAATACAAAAGACGTATTTTCACTTTTTCAGATGAAGTGATTTTTACGTCTTAATAAGGTATTATATTAGTAACAGTAACACGAAAAAACAGCGAGGAAAAGTAGCGCACGTGAAAATAACTACGAAAAAATGGCGTATCCACGTATTTAATTTTGGGTCTTTTCGATACTAGTCCCCCTCCATAACTAACTTCTGTTCTACTCTTCTACACCCGCAATAAAATTGCCAGTTTTTTGTGGTTTTACCCAAAATTGAACTGACCTGATCTGACCTCGCCAGTTCTAACCAAATACAGCTCAACCTTGCCTAACATAACAGGTCAGATTAGGTCGGGTTAAGTCAGGTTAGGTTAGGTTATGTCGGGTCAGGTCAGGTCAGGTCAGGTCAGGTCAGGTCAGGTCAGGTCAGGTCAGGTTAGGTTAGGTTAAGTTAAGTTAAGTTAGGTCAGCTACCTAGGTTAGATCAGGTCAGGTCAAGTCAGTTGTATGTTGGGAGGAAAACAGCAATACTAGCTTTCTGAATTATTTAATTATATTATCTTGCTATTTTTTCGTAGCACATTATTTCGTTGAGCTATTTTTTCGTGCGCCGTTTCTTCCTCGCTGTTTTTCCGTAGAGCCATTATATTCAAAACAACCCCTTAACAACTGTATAGTACCGTACTAAAAAGTGGTAATAGTGTTTCGAGTTTCTCGGAGGTGAAAGGACAAATTAATGCATTTACAAAAAGAAATAGTATTTATAACAGTGTTAATTACAATATAATTATGAAAGTTATAAACTTTGAAAATTAATATAGAGTTCAGCAGTTTAGGGAAAGTATTTCATGCAGTATTTTCATGATTTTTTTTTAGATTTCTGCATTTTCAACATTAAGGGCGATTTTTTTCACATGGCCATGCTAGCGTGTCGTACCACAACTTTGGAGTTACTTTCCTCACCAAGAGAAAATTGTTAGGGTGCTCTATTCTTTTCGAAGCACACTTATTAACGTACAGCTATTTTTCTACACTATATTTACTGTTTAAAATGTGAATATCATGTCTTGAAAATATTGATTGCAACGTCGTATTCTAATAACGTACAGCGAATAAAAGTGGCTCATTTCGACTAGAAATTTAACGTTTGATGAGGAGAACTGTAGGAGTTATGCCGAGTAATCAGAATAAATATAACTGCTGGACTTGAAAATTAACGCAAAGGGGAAAAGAGATGTATAATTATATATCCATATATATAGGAGCAGGCAACCTGTGTATGACCGCGATAGGAGACCGTGGGTTCGAGTCTGGAAGTACCAATTTTTTTCATGGCTATAGGTATTGACCCCGTGAAGGTCATAGGGGGGGTCAATCTGGTCGGACCCTCACTGCTTGAACCCCCTTGGTTGGTTCAAAAAATTTGTCATTTATCCTTAATTTTTGCGATTTTAAAATTGTTCCAATGACCATGGGTTCGATTCTGGAAGCACCAAATTTGACATGGTGATAGGTTGTGACCCTCTAAATGTTGAAGAGGAGCCAAACCTGTCCGACCGACAGTACCCCCCCCCCTGGGTCGGTTGAAAGTTAGGCATTACTCCGTAATTTTTCGCAGGTTTGAAATTGTTGAAATGATCATGTACTCAAATCTAGAAGCACCAAATTTTGCATGGTGACAAGTAGTGACACCCTGGTGGTTACAGATGGGTCAAACAGTTTGTATGCCCGCGATAGGACAATCTAGAGGTGGCCAAATTTTTCATGGTTATATGTATTGACTCCCTGAAGGGGTCAAACTGGTCGCACCGTCAATACCTCGATCCCTCTGGTAGGTAAAATAAAAAAGTGGCGTCTTTACGTGCACTCTGTGTGGTGTTGAGAGGCAGCAGTCTTTCCTACCCATCCAAACCATATGTGTTAATGTGGCTGGTAACCCAACTGTTCACGAAAAGGTTGCAGTGAGTCAAATTGGTGAAACATTAAACATACCTAACATTCTTTTGGATAATATTTTTATATGAGTTTGGCGCTTTGAGAAGTTAATATTTTTTTAAAATTTGTGGCCCCAGCAGCCATTGAAGTTGCTTTCAGGAATGAAATATTTCATTGTGATGTAGATTAAGTTGCCTCTGCCGCGTGACTGAAATAGTGTGCATGTGCAAATAACGTCCACCTAATGCATTATTCGTCTGCAAGTTTTGTTTAAAGGTAACTAGGGGCCTAGAGTTTGTGTAGATTCGATACTCCTGTCAGTAAATGTGTTCCTTATAATTACTGCTACCGGTTTCATGAATGCAAATGGGACCGAATAGATCCAACTTGAGCAGACACACCTCAAATGCTAAGCGTAAGAGAAAAGAAAGACAGGATGAAAGCCAGGAAGAAGGAGACGAAAGACTTGCAGATAACGCAAGAAGAAATGCAATTGCCAGGCAACTGGAGTCAGACAATAGCCCAATTGCTCAAGCTAGCACATCAAGTTCAGGGGAGAATTGTGTTCAGACACAAACAGCGCTTGCTGATAATCATTTACAACATACTAAAATCTGGGTACAATTTAAA
>JAQFYR010001323.1:0-10323 GCA_034694985.1 Campodea silvestrii
TGAATCTGTAATGTTCAATGTCTTAATTATTATCTATTTGTACTATGTAAATTATTTCGTCATTGCTAGTTATACATACTGTAATTTCCAAGCCGGATTTTTATAACGACTCCGTTCACCTTTAATATGTGATCACAAGTTTACCATTTAGTTTGAAATATACCGTGTTTGATATTATAATGTATTTACAATGTATAAAAATATCGTAGTGAAATTGTAAAAATTTCCCCCTCACTCTGCTCGGACATTTTTACCCTCCTATATCACTGTTATTTCCGGTTACTCTTCATCAGAAATTTGCGGTACGATTCATACCTGCTCTGATTTGAATCGTCGTAATGTATATGATAATTTACATTTTCTGGAGTCATGGAGCTATACATACTCTAATTAAAAAACCCAGAGTATTATTAAGCACATTTCTGTGAAAGGTAAAATTACCATGTACAGAATGGTAGTAAACCAGGTATCTTTATTTTAAATATTTATTATTCTAATTTATAATTACACTACCTTTTGATTTACATAATCTATAATATCCTACAGTGCTCAAACCGTAGGTAATAAGGAATTATTAAATAAAAACCGACGGCGAATACCCATAAACAGATCTCTTTCGAATCCCATACTAAAATATTACACTCTTAGCCATGTGAGTTCGGCTGCCACTTGGTGGCACGTTTTTGAACAAAGAACATTCCGTAGTAAAAAAAAAAAAAAGAGCGGAATTTCACGCAGTCGTTTCTTCACCTTTTTATTCATACACCGTGCACAAAACTTATAACAATATTGGCTTTAAATTTTGACTACAGAAAATCAAAAATGCCAGTAGTGTTAAATTCATATTTTGTCAATGCTTTCCTCATATGTGACTATTTGAAAATTTTGAAATTCAAAGATACCTTTATATATAATCTTCATAAAACTTGATGAATGTAATTGTAGCATTTGACATTCTCTAATATATATTATGAGATGAAGATTTTAACACTACAAAGTGTATTTGATAATGTTATTTGAAGACGAAGGAGTTAATCTCAGTCTTCAACGATAATGTATTGCAGAGCCCAATTTACATGTACCTGTAAAATTTTGTATAACAGATTAGCCCATCGTTAGAACGAAGCCCACATGTTGTTAATGTTGTAACTTTAGCATATCCAAAGTTAAATAAGATGTCTAGCCTTATTGGCATTTTCGAAACTGAAAAAGAATTTTCAACCAGCGTTCTAGTTTCACTGTATTTTTTACACATGATAATTAAACAGGGAGCAGTTTGTTAAATACTGCATTTTATCATAAACGAAAGAAATGCGAAAATAGAACAGAGCGACTTTGAGATATTCGGAATTAACTAGAGTAATCAGTTCCAGGTCCGCAGATTTGTGGACAACATGACGGTGTACTGTGAATGCCACTTCAAGGTGTGTGTAACAGTGCCAGAATTCAGTTCAATCTTATTAAAGGTGAAATTGTTAGTTTCAATTGATAATATAACATTCAGACAAAATATAAAACGCTTTTCAAAAACAGAACATGTGCAAAAATCACAATCTAAATAAGCAGTCCATTGTCCTTTTAATCTCCATTGCAGAAAACTACACGGCATTTCATTATTTGAAAATTTCATACAGTATAAAGAAAATTTAGATAATCTGATTAAATGGTTTCGGAAACGTAAAAAGATTACTATCTGATGATTCATCTGAGTATTACTGTACAGCAATACCGACGATCATAAACATGGTCTAAAGCAATAATATTGAAATATACTCATCAAAACGCCAGATCTATGCACTTCTGTTTTGCAGTGGACCTTACAGTTACCTTTAACATTGCAGCAAAATTACAGAAACATTACTTATTCCCACCAAAGAATTATTTGAAAAGTTGATATAGGAACAATATTTAGTTAAATACAAATGTCTATTATTATATCCAGTATCTAGAAAGTAAAAGTAATTTTAAAATTTTATTTTAATGTACGGTTTTGATAATTGAATTTACAGATACACTATGTGGTGTCACGAGTAGGTAACATCATCGAATACCTTACAAAAACACGTTTCGAAGGAGTAATATTCCAATATGCTCTATGTATCGATGGTGTTACCCAAGATTTGTTATAATGAATTTAATGTTATATTAGTACAATTATACAATTATAACACGCACGGATTTCGTCTTTTTATATGAATTGACATTGGACCGTATACATAAATGTAATTTTTTGGAAATAAAAGATAAAGAAAACCAATTGGGCGTTTCATAGTTTTCCAGAAATATATCAATCAGAAAACTCCTTTGATATTAAAACAAAAAGTACAATAATGCAAACATAAAATGCCCCATTTGTTATTTTTTTTCTTCAATTCACGAGTACTTGCACTCATGAGTCATGAACACTATCAGTGGATGACGTATGTATACTGAATTCCCAACATATTTCGAACATAATTATGACAACCACTGATAATAGAAAGTTTGTATTTCCAGTGGGGCGCTGAAAAAATACAATTTCATAATATTTATTAGTTTTTTTTCTAACACACAGCTTACATTTTTGTTTGTAATAGTAATTATTATATTCGAGCGAGAGCGACTGGGGTGTCTTCGATTTTAGGGTACTCGATTATTGCATACCCCTAGTAGCTCAAACCTCCTAGCGTGCGTAAGAAAATCCTTGAGATTAACAATTACTTTGGGTATACGTTAGAAATAGTGAATTCTGATATCAACTTATATTATCAAGACATTCAAATTTCTTACTTTAATACAGTATATTCCACAGCGGATAAAATAACTAAGTCAATCATCATATTCCATAGGAATGGCATGCAAAACATAATGGGAATTCTACTTTCATGCACACATTCAATTGCAATGTGCCTAATCACGTTTTATTTAGTATACACATTTGACAACTGATATTTACGTCCAAACAAATCAGATGATAATATAAATGATAAAAACAAACAAACACAAACCATTAACAGTAGAGTGAAACTAGATTGTCCTTGGTCTACATATACACTTATTCAGTAGCGTTATAGTAAACTTGTTGACATTTTTACATTTTAGCATATTTTATACATATCTAAATGAATGTCAATCACAGATGTAGATAATATACTGTTGAAATTATTTAGGAAATATAGGAGCATTCCATTTGCGCCAAACCGTAGCCCGTTTGCGCCACAAATGTAATATCACAATTGCGCCAAGGAAAAGTGCCCAATTGCGCCAAGAAAAATTACCCATTTGCACCAAGAAATATCGCCCAGAGAAAAGAGAAAGCGTTAACAGTACTTAGATATCTTATACTATTATTTTCTTATATTAATATCTGGTTTCTAGTTGTTGCAAATGGACTTTTCGTTTCCTAATTTAAATAAAATGAATATTACTGGTACTGATTTCTGATTTTCATATGGTTTATTATTTTTTAAAACGTAGAAAACGTCATATATAAATTTAAAATTGCTGTTACATTTGCAACACAAATAAACAAAACTGTAAAAAAAAGTCACTATAGGATATGTGTACATATCGTTAACAGGTTCTGATATAAACACGTTGTCACGTGGAATATTGTATATTTTTATTAATATTTATTCCGCCTTATTTTGAAATCCGCGCGTAAATTTCATTTTATTTGCAAAGATTATGAATTTGGGGCAGTATAAATAGGAGATTCGCTAATGGGTGAATGGTGACATCTTATACGGTACTCCTTTCCTTCAATTATATGTTGTTATTACTTTCTTTCCCTAATATTGATAACAATCCATCAATAAAGTCAATTGTTTGCAGCACCGTTTATGCAGTCTATTTCGATATTCTTATAACTACCGATCCCGATTTTCAACAGAATCGTTTCACAAACATCATAATTTATGGGAAACTTTGATAGGAAATTTCCCAATAAAGATCATCGCATAAACGTAAAAATACGTGTTGTAATATAATTCTTATTACAATTATTTCTATACAAATATAAGTCATTTCACTTTATTTTATATATAGCATGAGCATATACAGATTCATTACTACAGCACCCGGTATATAAATAGTGGCCGTATAAACAGATTTATTTCTTTTGGCGCAGATGGGTTATTTTCGTTGGCGCAGTCGGGTCATTTCCCTTGGCGCAATTAGGTTCTTTCATTTCGCGCAATTGGGTACTTTTCCTTGCCGCAAATGGGCTATTTCATTTTTCCATTTTGGCCCAAATGGGATGTAGCCATTTTAAGCATATATTTACTGCACAGAATTATACACTTTCTTCAGCCGCGGGATTAAAATGTATTTAATGTACAACAGGTGTTTTCTGAAATGAACATAAAAAAATTCAATTAAATCAACAGCATATTTTAGGTTATTCACTTTGACACAATAGTTTTTATTTTTACTTATACTGAATTACAATATGCTAACCTAAGTTTGAAATTTTTATTAAATTAAGTGTTTCACTTTACATTAATATATGATTATGAGTTGAAAATGCTATCTTCTTACTATCGAATCAACTGATAATGCTTTTCGTATATCCTATGTCAATCTAGACAGTTACTGATGCAGAGTTGCTATCTACGTGATATTTATTTTCAACATTGTACCAAGAATTTTGTATAACTTAAACACAAATCTATCATTCTTGGGACGTATAAGTGAGCTTCGTATTCAAGTTTTTTCTTTTGAAAGTCAATAGACCTTTCTATATTAATTTTATCATTGTTAACTGTTGTATCAAGTAATTTTCATTGTTGAACAAAATAATACTGAATAGATATGTGTTAAATAACATTATAAATTTATCTATTTTTAAGTCGTATGTATATTTTGTACTAGTTACTGTTTAATTTTCTCGTGTGGCATGTTCTTGAAAACGATGGCCGGAACATCGTAACTATAGTTGAGTAAAAAAAAAAAAAAAAAAAAAAAAAAAAAAAAAAAAAAATCAACTACCGATTAATGAACTACAGTACAATGTAAGTTACAGTAAATATATTTTTAATTAATTAAGAGCCACAAGTATATTATCGAACTGAGTATGGAGAACCCAAAATTGAAAAAATAAGTAAAAAATACAGCTTCATGGGTTGAAAGTAATTGAAACTGCAAAAATATGTAAGAATTTTATGGTTTTAAGGAGTCGCTTTTGCGTCTAACTCCTTCGAAATATACTTCAAACTGTGAGTATGTATATATTCATTTGGTCATTTCAATATATTTTGTACTGGAATTTATCAACCCTTTCATATACAATTTTGTGATCTAAAAGGATGCACGCAGATGTTAATTCAATTTTAGTGAAATTCGAAAAGAATTCAGATTGCCTTGGTTGTTTCCAATAATAGCACTAATTAAAAGAAATCTGACAAAATCTTTAGAAACTAAAATAAAATAAAAGTATTTATGTACAAGTCACATACACGAACACCATCTGTTGGAGAGCCATATTAACATGTCGGTCATATTAGTCAAATTTGAAGGTCTCTACTGATAAAAGCGAACCGAGAACATACTGTACTGTAAACTGTATATTGTTTTCATCTGCTCTCGTCATCTTATAAAAGTTACGTTGGGCAAATGATGTTCAAACTTTAGTCTTATATTATTTGACATTTCAGATATTATGGTTACAATGCGCTTCAGAAATTCCGTGATTGACATTGAGAGTAATATTAGTAGTAAAGTAAATTTAAAACTAATAAATAAACAATAGTGGGTCGAAGTTTAAATAAATAGATTGTTGATTGTTTTCTCTATGGAAAAGCCCATTAAAAACTACACTTCTTGTCATAAAAAAGGAAAGGAAATTTCACCCTTGCTCCGCTCGGGCATTGCAGATTCTCGATGGCGCGTTCAGATAGTGTGTACGTTCCTCCCTCTCCTGCATTTTTTTCAGCAGTCTCCAATGAATGGATTTCCCTTTTTTTTTCACTGAGTTAAAAGAAAGATGACTGCACTTCTAAATCATATTATGTAACATGAACTTGTTATTATTATTTTAACGTAATTTTCAAAATAATAACAAATAAAGTCAAAATAGTTGCAGATCATTTTATTGTAAAACAGGCACACTGATATGCAGGAGAGGAGAATTTTTCTGTTGACAAAAGGAAGGGGGGAGTTTTAAAGAACTCCCAATATACTTTTTCTTCTGCTGTAAATGTACAAAAGCATTAATATTAAAATGGATATAAAAATAAATCGTGATGCATGTAATCATGAAATTCAGATTGCAGAAAGGAGAAGTGAATTTCAAGGTGTATTTTTAAAATTGAATAATTCATTAAGATAAATTTATTCAATAGAATGTTGTAATATGAATAATCAACCTACTTTATTTGAAATTATTTCTTACATACCGTAGTCCACTTTGTTTAAGAAATTAATTCATTGACCTGTTAGTCCTACTTAAGCTGTGCATTAAATTAATCACATAAGACGGCATCGAAAATTTCACGCGCATTTATCAACACGTAATAAATTCTTCAAACGAAAATGATACATTATTAAAACTTATATCATCACACATTATAATAAATGATTCCGTTATTGAGACAGCTCTAATTAAAAACTCGGACACAAGAATATAAGAATTTCCTTGAAGAAATAATATGCATACAGAAAATGGTTGACCAAATTATAAAATAATACATCATATTTACGCCTTAGGAATCTTCCGAAAACAAAGGACAAAACGAAATTTTCTGTTCCAATAATGCAACTTCATAAATATGTCCATTAATCAAATTCTATTTGCTTTTTGCTGCTATAATTACGCCTGTCCAGATTATTAATTCATTGCAGAAAGAAAGGGATACTTTTCCTTGGGGACAAGAACAAAAACATCAAAAATAAATTTTGTATGAAGTATGACCCTGTTGCATAACTGCAGTGAATGTGAATAGAACGTAATTAATAATGAAACAAAAATCTTGTACTAACATACATTAGAGGTATATACACAGAAGAAAAACTCACTATACTCAATTTTTCTTTAGTTTTCACATATAGTAACCTAAAGAGCACCCCGTTATTGCTTTTCTGACATCATATTTGTCTTAGTTTTTGTAAAGCAATCGATATTATGGTAGGAATATTATTCTTATTGCAAAACAGCAAAAATATAGTTCTATAATAAATGGCGAGTTGTTTATACTAGGTTCGTTTTAGTCAAATATACAGTGTGACTAAAAAACTGGTCTTAATTCAAATGTTAATAATTTTTGAACCACCTGTATACGATTATTATGAAATAAAATGTAGTTTCAAAGAAATCTACTTTTCCTAACTTAAACTGGTGACTGCCAACACCAAGAAATTGTAATGAACATTCCTGTACAGTCCTTCCTTAAAGGAAATTTTATCAATTTTAAATCTATTTATTACATAAATTTTAAAATGTTATACCTGCAAGCATTGTATCTCCCTAGAACGAGAACTCTCTGACGTTTAAAACACAACTTACACCAATCAAATTGTTTTACTGGTTCGACTACAAGCGTCATGTGAATTTGGATCATTTTTGGGGCACAACCTACAAGATGCTGACCGTATACTAGGCTCTTCTACGTGCAAACTAGACGTACCGAACACGGTCCTGAAGGGACGAAACCGCGGTCGCATGCCGAACCTACCCATACCCATATTTCCTTGGTTAGGAGAAGGTAGTTCCCCGAAGGGTTAAAGAGTAGTAAAATACTCTACTGCTGGATCCTTCATGTACTTTAATATTCAGTAATAATATTAATAATAGAACACGATCCTGTTTTAGGTAATATCAAACTAATTATTCAGATTAAAAATAATATCCCAATGGTATCTGCATGTGTTTTATTTGTCCATTTTTTAAAATACAATTCTTTGTTGATGAGCCTTGCATACAATTTCCACAACTGTTCTTTAGCCCTTCACCTGTTGAAAGTTTGAGAACCTAATGTTGATAAAGTATGAGTATTTTCCACATATCAAGTTAAATGAAGCGAAATGCGGTGTTTGGAAAAATCAAAGGCTATACAGCAACGCTTGTTGCATTAATTCGAATACACTGAATATATATGAGCGATAATTCTCTATACTTCATACTTGTATAAACACAGTCAATGAAACACATAATGATTATGCACCTGCATATCCTACTTACATAATATATTATTAATATCAATAAAAACAAAATAGAAACAAAGGTTGGTATAATCACGTGACCATGGGTTTGAAAAGGGTGAATGGTGTTATTTGATGAAGAAATAGATGATAAGCCGTTTCGGTTGTGGAAATATAGATGCAGAAATTTAATGAATACTGATTGGGAATGTTTAATTTCTTAATAGATTATTTTCTCTTTAAAATTTGGTTTGAAAGGTGTACAGTGAAGTTTTAGCCATAAATTTGTCGACATATCGGTTAATCATTTGTCAATTGATTCAAATTAGTCTTTTAACGCGTCATAGAGAGTAACTGAAATACATGAAATGGTGAAAACGCTGTTGGGACTAAATATGTTCAGAAGAACTGAAAACCATTTCTGATTTCATTATTTTTTCTGTCTAATTTAAGTTTCTGTAAAAAATAATAATGCGGATTTATTTAAAAATAAAGAAACAAATGCAAGCTTTTCGGTAAAGAAAAAAAATATGCGCATATATATAATTATATGCACAATTTCAAAGGACAGATTTCGAAGTATATTTTGTTGTAAAAATTTATGATAATGTGCGTGTACATATAGGCTGGCAGCCTCATAGGTACAAAGAAGGAATAAGTAAATAGTGTTTGTTCTTTTTTTTTTTCTTGAAGTCTTTACAGTAGCAAAACAATAAATACATAACCAGACTCATTCACGTTTAATCGTGTGCGTAATACCGACATTTAAATCAACTAACACGGAAAACATAATGTTAACTAATAATGTATAATTATGAAAAGTTTAGCATTTTAGATTACTTGTAATATGAAAAATGAACTATTAATTATTCTAATGCCACAGAATTACAATATTTATTACCTAACACATTTGAATGAAAAAAATCAAGTATACACTAGAATTTAATATTACAATCGAAAGTACCTGACTGATAAGCTTATATTCAATAAAGAACATTTCTGAATTTCACCATTATAAAATGAAAAAGAAAGCTTATCAGAATCTCGTTATCTATAATTCGTGAAAGAAAAAAACAATCATAAACCAAAGAAGAAGAAAAACGTGCAATTGTACATAACTGTTTGGAACTTAACTCTTGTCTTTACTGTTTATAAATAGCCCTTAATATAACGAATTCATGAAAACACAAGGATAAAAAGATATTCGAAATAATCGGATTTAAAGCGAGCATTCGACCTTCCAGCTTTGTTCTACGAGATAAAATAGCTTTAGAATTACGGATTACCAGACATTCGCTGTAACTAACACAGTGAATATCAATATTTGTAGTGGCAGCCTTCAATATTACTTTCGCTGTCGTTTGGATGATAACTTTATTTAAGAATGTCACCTTCATTTCATTTTCTAAAACTTGCGCTATATTAAGTCTTCTTTGTAAAATTTTAAACAAATTCAAGTTTTGTATTTTTTGAAGGTTTAAAAAAGAATGGTTTATTTAATTCAAGAGCTTTCTTTAACGAAATTATATTAATTGTGTATAAGTTTTTATGAACTAAAATATGTTTTCGCTACATACGACGAGATCATTCATATTTTCAGCTTCCGTATTTCTATTTTATTGATTATATATACTTCTGCTTATAACCGGTTTCAATAAACTTCAAAGTGAATTCTTCTCAGTTCATCCCAAACCGTTACATTATATGCTGCGTGATATTTTATAATAACTTGATAGTTTGGTAAACGATGAGTATAGAAGTAATATTATAAGTACAATACTTGCTTTACAGTGCACCTAATCGTTTCTCACCCATTAATCTGGCAAAAATCTAAAGCTTAAAACATAAGTATATTTCAGCTATTAGTTTCTAAAATCCTACTTATATACAGTAGAGAGTTCAGTAGATTGTACGACGTAACAGAAGGTGTATGCTATCAAATAATGTTCTTATCACAAATTTGTGTTATGACAAGCAGAATGTTAACATTAAGCTACATTTGTGTAAACAGTGTAATTTACCAACAGCAGCTCATAATTTTGTTGTTGAGGTGTGTAATGCATGAAAACAAAATGTTAATGAATACGTTTGTTGCATAATAGTTTACTGCGTAAGTTTCCAACTATAACCATACGGAATAAATATAAAAAGGTATACTTGAGGCTATTAGAATTAAAACTCTTCATTTTTTTCGAAATGGATTTTTTT